>SNQJ01S0152686.1:0-12374 GCA_010110895.2 Picea sitchensis | reverse complement strand
TTAACTTACATCATACATGTGAATCACTTTCACATTTAATATCATTCATACCTAACTAGTATTAATATCAGGCTTCATATTAGGAAGCTCCATAATGCATTAACCCATGCACTAAAGCATGATTAAACACAAATAGGTATCCATCATGCTAGCTTATTTCTTGCACTTTTTCCATTTCCTTCACACACGTGGACATATCATATTTCTATATCATTATACCAAGGGTCTTCCAATCATACTTATGATCATGTATACACATTCGTGTATAAGTAGGTTTGTCTCTTGCACCTTTTTACTTCATGCATTCACTTGACGTTTTAACTTCATCATTAGTGTCCTTTAGTTTTAGATTTCGGTCACTTACAGGACCAATCTCGTAGTCATATCTCGTATTGATGTTGCCTTCTCTCAAGACCATAACCAACCATGGTCACTTTCCTCTTTATGCGACAATGTCTGGAAATAAAAACTTCTTGCCTCAATGTCCATAGGGTTTTACCCATCTCACTTTTCTCTGGTCTGAGGAGTTATATACTCTAATTTAATATAAAGCAGTAACTATAACTGCTTGGGATCCTACCTGATCCTATAAGATTTCTTTAAGCCCACAAAGGTATTAACCATTATATAATCCACCATCATCAGTGCTTGAAGTTCCAACTACCCATACTTAGAAGCATTGTTACGAACACCAGGCCATATGTCCTTTGGGCTTCAACTGCTCTTGACATAACCATGCCAGCTTCATCTATCCACATTCAAGTATTATTATAAATGTTAATTAGAATATCCCTACTATGGTAAGAGTAGTTATCACTTTGACAATGGGCTAAAGAAATTCTTCTGCTGAAATTCAACAAGAATTCCCAAAATCATAGATTCAAAATGTAGTCCTTCTCCTCAAGGAGTAAATGAAGATAACAATACCTCCTTACGTGACTCGTACATGAGACCAAGAAGACCAAGTGTTGTAACCATTATCTGATACCAATTTGTAACACACCCATGATGGAGCATAACATTTTTCACTTTTCTTAAAGGATAGATTCTCTATTCATAGCTTCTAAATAGGAATGTTGGGGAACTAGTCCGACCTCCTGGTCAACGATTTCCGATTTTGAAGCCAAACGACTCTCTGAGACCCTAATGGTCTCTCTTTGTAATTAAACGCAGACCCTTTCGACTTCTGGGTGCAGGTCTAATGGTACCCGTGACCTTCCCTTCGCACTTGGGGAAGCTCTAAGTTTGGGTGCTAGTCCCTTTTCTCATAAGACCCTCCTTGAGGTGATGTTGGGAAATAACCTCATGAAAACACACAATTGCGGGTGTGACCAAAGGCGGTTTGAAAGCAAACTACCTTTCAGCCTATAGTTATCCTCGATCCTCCACATGTCCTTTCTTCAAAACCATGGTTTGGATTGCGGCCCACCCTCAAATTTTTAAAGTTTGTGCATCTTCGATCCCCAAAATGTTATGGGATCGTCAATTTCCCGATCTTCATGGTACTATCTAAACTGTTGAATCAGATCTACCCTTTCCAAATCCACAGACCATATCTTCCCCTCCTAAATCAACGTATGTGATATCCTTTGTGATTTCGGACTTCAGACTTTTCAAATATCAAACTCTGCTTTCCTCCATACATCAATCTTCCGGAGTTGACGATCTGCAAAAACCTGTCCTCCTAAATCAATGGCACTGCTTCTACTTCGGGTGTTTTGACCTTTAAAGTAGATCAACGGTCCTGTGGTCTTTTTCTCGATCAATGGTCGAGATCTCCTTCGGGTCTCCGGACTTATGAGATCTCAAATATCAAACTTCACCCTTTTTCCCAATGGATTTTATTTGAAGGTTATAATCCACTGACGCATGTCCACTTGATCTGACGATCAAGGATTACTTCAGGTCTTTATCCAGAGTCCACAGATTTATGCCACGTCTCCTCTAGATCTGATGACTATGAATTACTTTGGGACTTTACCCAGAGTCCACAAATTCACACCACATGTCCTTCGAATCTAATTTACTTCAGATGATCAGACAATTTAGATTCACTTCGACTGATCGAACGATTGAGATTTACTTTGGATTTCTGGCTCTCCAATCTTCGGAAATCTCAAGTCTCAAACCTTGGTAAGTTCTCTCTCCTGTGTGTGAAGCGCTAAGGCTCGTGCACCTTTCTCTGATCATACAAAGGTTGATCCTTTKCACTGTGATCCAATGACCACTATCTCTCCTCCTACTTAGCTTCTAAATTGCTCCAACTTAGAATATTTTCTAAGTTCTTGAAGGATTCAACCTTTTCTCCTCCTACGGTACCATCTCCTGGATTTTGTCTACGCTCCTGAAAGTGCTATCTCTTCTGATATTGATTCATTGAATATTTCTTTGTCCCACACTCTCCTTTCATTTCAAGGATCACGTCAAACTCAGATCGAAGGCCAACGACGATCGACAGTTCACAAAAATTGCAGGGCCCCAACATGCATGCTCTTTATCAAAGAGTTCGGCCTCCTCAGTCTAGAAAGTGCTCGCCCAACTTGGTTTAACCTGAATCAATGATCTTCCAACTTTAAGATATCAATGAAGTTAGTGAATTGTGGGCGACGAACTAGCACTTCCACTACTTTCACCTTTGCACTCCACAATGATTCCCCACCCTCGATCTCCATTCATAGATCGATGGTTCACAGTGATTGCGGGGTCCCCTCCTCCACAATATAAGAAGTGCTAGTTCGACTCTAGTCTAATCATATTCATTTATATTCCATCCCCAATGAGATCAATGACATGGGTTGATTGCGGGCCATGAACTAGCAGGTCTGCTAAATTCACCTTCACACTCCGCAATGATTCCCAACTATCAATTAAATCGAGCGACTAGTGTTTGATTCGGTAACTCCAGTGAGTATTTGAGTCGATATGACGACCAAGATGGCCTCTTCGCCTGTTAAATGTCTCGCATCCATATCCTCTATCATATTCTTAAGTCATGGGTATTTCTGGTGACTTGACTATCGTCTACCTTGTAGATCTGACGGTCGGGACAGTTTTTGGGCATCCTCAGATCTAAGGCTCAGATTTAACTTTGGGACTTCAGGAATTCGGGGATTTTACCTTCCTTACGATGAACTTTCTCATTTTTCCAAACTTCATGAATTACAAATGAATCCAAGGGTTAAATCCCACGCTATTTCCCATATCCAATGGTCACAACAGAGCATGACTTCTTCCGAACAAATTTCGTCCATTCTTCTTCCAAACAAAGGAACCTTCCCTTTCAATACTTTAGCCTCGCTACTCTTCCTGAGCTTTGTTATCTCTGAAAGTCTTAAGATCTTTGCGCTCTTTCTCTTGAACTTAACGCTTGGAAGAATCCTTTCGCGCACCCTTTACGCTCATTCCTCAACTCTAGAACTTAAGTGGTTCTCGTTCTCTTCTTGCCTCGTAGAGAGCCTGTGCATACATGCACTATCTCTCCTGAGCTTTAACAGACTCCATCCTCCAAGGGACTCATAACGACTAGGAGTGTCAACATGCATATGTGAAACTGTGCCCAAGGTCGACAAACTCACAGTTCATGGATCTAGCTTAAGCCACCACAGGGTGCAAGCATTTACAAATACAAAACATGTCCAATCCATACTTTCTTAAATACACAATTGAAACAAGAATAAAGAAATATAGTATAACCATTAAGAAGACATACACATCCCTGGGTCATTCATAGTATATCCCATTTCATTACATAATTACAGCTTAATTTCATAGGGTATGAGAATACTTATCTATTACAAGTTGCATCCAACCAACTGACTATGGGTGTGAACCTTTCCACCCAACCATAGACTCAGAGGCATTCATTCTTAGTAGTCTAGCCACCCCCATTCCAAGCCATGATATCACTATATATTGTATGCCATCTCTCAGAGAAACTCTCTCTATCGCAGTGACCCTATGAGGTTTATCAAATGCTTCCTCATCATCAAGCTCACATTTGGGTCCTTCAAGAAGTGTTCTCGACACTTCCTTTGGGGTTTGCACATCTCCCTTATGAGATTGTGCTCTCGTCCCCCTGTCACCTCTCCTCTTGTATTAGTATGTATCTTACCTTCCCTCCTATGGAAGGTTTTTGACCTATATTGTTCCTTCTATCAGAAGGAATATTGGGTCTCTAGGTCTTTGTGGTACTTCGAGCTGACATCCTGTAGCTAGACCATGCTTCCATTCATGGGGGTGGTTGATGATTCAACCACTGGTACTTTCTTTATTAACTGATTTCTTTCCTTTAGAGATATCATGGCTCGTACTTCAAGGATTCACCCCACAACAGTCAGTTATGGGTAGTTTAACAATAATACATTTACATTGTCTACATGCCTTAGTATGGTAATCCTATTTTATTATTAATTACAAGCTGGGGGAAATAGGTGTGTTACAAGTTGCTTCTAATATGCTGGGTTTATTTCAAATTATGGTTCTTTGAATATCCTATCTCTTACCACTTTCAGTTTTGTATCTATATCTAGACTTTCATGCTTAAATGAAAATGTAACTACAGAATTATGTTGTATCTCTTCCCAGTTAGTAGCTTCTCTACGTCGTTCCTATTTTGTGTACTAGTTCTTTGGAATTTCTTCTAGTGTGTTAATAAAATGGTGTGGCCATTATTCTGGTGGTATTGATCTCCATTGAACTATGAACTTATATACATGTTCTTTAGGTTGTCCAAATCCCTCATATTTCTCCTCATATCTATGCTCCTACTCTACGTTGAATCTCATGTGCAATAACCTTTTTCACTTAAACCAATTGTTGATATTTTCCTTATGTGTACCCCACCATATTGCATGTGTAGATTTTAAAGCAATATCTAATGTCGGTAATCTCTCGTTTTCCATAATATCTACCTCAAAATTCATTAAAATTTATTCGATGTCATTCAATCCATACAAAGTAGGAGATTCTCTTACCTCTGTACAAGCCCATCTCAGCGCACGCGTCATTCTGGCACATCTTCTGGTAGATAATTTATGTAGTCATTGCTACGATTTTTCCAATCCCGTGTCATAGTTTGAAGCACAAGAACGAATACTCCTCCAACTGAGCATGCCATTTGCAGCTGGGTTGATATAATATTTTTTGCACATGGTTGTTTTGTATAGATGATTTATATCTTCTGTAAGAATATTTTATGTCTTAGGTTCCACATACCTTCCGCCTTCTGAGGGATCCAATGGTGCAATAACTCTATATTCCCATGATTCAAAGATCATCTTTCCTGTCTTCAAGTTGATAATATCTCGATTATCAAAATACCAATCCACACCTAACAATGCTAGATATGGCGAAGTATTATCTACTATATCAATAACTTTAAGGTCTGCCATAGTGTGCACACCATCTAAATATACTATAATCCCCTTCAACCTACCAATTTTCACCAGTCTATGTTGATTTTTCAATTTCAAGTGAATAGGTGAATACCCCAATTGTGGTTCTCCCAGAGCTTCCCAAGTCTTTGGAAGAACATTGACTTCAGACTCTAAGTCTAGTATGATTTCCCCCATATTAAAATCTCCTATGTTGGCATTTAGTTTAAATTCCATGCTAGTTCTTCTCTTTTTACAGACCTGATTTACTCTTTTTACCCCTTCTTCCCCAGGATTACAATTTTCAAACAAATTCTGCAGTACTTGTAAGAAATTTTTATCATTCAACAATTTTACACATGACCCAAAAATGTTTCTTAAGTTACTTACTTGGTATGAATATTTATCTTGATCGGTATGATCAAATAATGAAGGCATGTCATACACATGTATATCATATTATGGTTTTGTTCCTGAATTAGATGCAATATTTATTTCAGAATCTCCTGCCTAGCTTCTCTAAATATCTCTTTCTCTTTGTGCGCATCAAACTTTTGTTCAGGTGTTGTATTCTTCTTGACCCAATGGTACTGGTCCTGATCCTTCTTGGTTGAATCTTCTCCTGTATTAGCTCCACCTCTAGTAACTATGTCAATACTCTTCCTTTCCCCTTCTCCATTTTCCACCTCGATCCATTACATGTTCTGTTTTTTCTAGTTCCTCTTGTCCTGTATCTTTATCAAAAGCATTGGAAATTTTTTTTTTTCATTGTCTGTTGTGTGAAAATACATACATGTCACAAGGGGTTGTGGGCAGTCTCTTGGATAGTGCCCTGGTTTCTAACAATTATGAAAAACAACTGGTCCTCAACCTCCTCCAAAGCCTCTTCCTCCATGACCTCCTCCTCTGAAGCCTCCTATGTTTCTTTGATTATATTTTCATGGTGTATTATACTGAGTTCCTTGATTATACTACAATTTCACGTTATTGTACTATGGTGGTGTTGTACACTATTGTGCAGGATTATACTATTGTTTCCCTTGAAATTGTTGCACAATATACTGTGGTTGTGATAAAAACTATTGCACGCTATTATATTGGGGTTGTTGTAGATTAGTTTATTGCAGTTGTTGCATAGGTTGTTCTGTTACATGTTCATCCTGCACCATGTACGTATCTACAATCCATTCTTTCATCATCTCCAAGATTCTACAATCCTTTCCTTCATGTCCAACTAACTTGAAAATTTTACAAAAGAGACTTTTCGGTATTGTATGATACTTCTGCATAAGAGGGAAATGATAGGGATAATTCCCATGTGTTTTGAAAATATCACACCATGGTCCTCTTGAATATAAAGAGTTTGGAATACCCACTCCAATACACTGCACAAATAATGGACACTCATTGTTGTGATGGCGTTTTGTCCTGCACATTCTACACTAAACATCTTCTCTTTTCTCCTTTTTTTTTGTTTTGATTCAACTTGAGTCTTAAGTTCTTCAGATCTTGCTTCAACTCATCCACAACTGGATCTATATGCTTGTGTTGATTTTCCTCTAGATGTAAGGCTTCCTGCAAAGCCTCATCCTAACTTTGGAATTTTTGTGCCACACCAGCATTACCCACAGGTTAACTGACAACTACCTTTTCTAGCGACCCTGGACCTTCTAGACTTGTCTTGGTTAACGAATTATCCTATTTATCATTCTCCAGTTTGGCTAGATATTCTAGCTAAACTTCCTTCTGATATCCCAAAATTCGACGGAAAGTCCGGAGAAGACCCAAACAACCACGTGATGACTTTCCATTTTTGGTGTTCATCCAACTCCCTCATGGATGATTCTATACATCTGTGTCTTTTCCAACGAACGCTTACGGGTTCTGCAGCAAAATGGTATATCGAACTACCATGTGCCTCTTTTCATGATTTCAACTCCCTCGCCATGTCCTTCCTCACGCACTTCCAACTACCCATTCGATACGAGATGGGTACTAAACGGTTAACCTCCCTTCGTCAAACAACTTCCGTACACATCTCCGATCATATTCATGAATGGAGACGACGACGAAGGCTAATCAAAGAAGTCATTCCTGACCAATTGTTAGTGGAATGGTTCACTAAATCATTGTTACCCTAGATCACTCGTGATGTTTCCATGGGTGGTGTAGTCACTGAGGAAGAAGCTATTGCCTGAGCTCAGTACCTAGACTTGGTTTATTCACAGTCTGGTACTCTGTACGAGTTGATACCGAATGCTACCCGTGCCACTAATGATCCATCCAAACCATCATCTGCCTCGCACGCGGATGGAGTTATTGGCTCCGTCAAAACCCAATCTACTTCTCAGTCGACTGGAGCAACTCAACAGCCCTCTTCGACGATCGCTCCCAATCCGACTACACCCTCTTCTACCCCCCCTCAAACTCAGGTCTCTAAGGTGAATGCGGTCCAATCGACCCCCTCACAACAACTTGGGGGCAAGAAGAAAGAAAGAAATAAACCAATGAAAAACAATAACAACGAACAACAAAAAAATCAACCACAAACCCCTGCTGTTGGAAAAAAACCACAACGAAAACCGAAATTCCCATGTCTCATCTGTGGTGAGGATCACTACACCCGAGACTGTCCACATTGCGATGAAGTGGCCAATATTTTTAAGGGAAATTCAAAACCCGTTGTGCTTACTCAGCCTTTTCCACAACAACAATCTTTGGTTTCTCAAACCCCCACTCCAGCGGGTAGTTCCAACCAATCCCACGATGAGGCCTCGACAAGTGCCCACATTTACATGTTCAACGGGGTTAATCTGACCACTCACTCTATGACATATGACACACCAGTTAAACATGATAAGACGAAGACTACTAATGGTTTTGTACAAGACCCGTTACCATCTTCTGTTAGTCCTCCATCTGCCAGCCCTCCATCTGGGCCGCTTCATATTGAGAAACCTTTGTTTGACTCCATCTTACGCCCTCCTAAGAGCACCATCCAGAAATCTACCTTCAATCCTAATTCACGGGCTACCCAAAACTACAACATTGTAGAAGATTTGGCTCAAGCACTGTGTGCTATGTCTGCCTTGGAAGTTCTACAACACTGTCCCAGCCAACGTAGAACGCTCTTAGCTGCTATCGGTGCTTTCGATCCTGAGTCATCAAAAAACCTCATGTTTAACATGGATGATCATCAACCACGAATCTCCCACCAACTAGATTTCCAAATCGATGTTGTTGTTCACAATCAACAAATCCACCGAACTATCTTGGATGAGGGAGCCTCTACTTGTGTCATATCCTTAGCTTGTTGGAAAGGCTTAAAATCACCTTCCCTTAACAAATCCCCCACGATGTTACGCGCTTTCGATGGACGAGGTTTTCATCCTCACGGATTGTTACAATCCTTAGCCATTCAGTTGGGCGACAAAACTGTTACTGTTGATGTCGAGGTGGTCGATGCCCCCCTCGATTACAACCTATTGCTTGGAAGAAGTTGGTTCTATGCTATGACTACTGTCACTTTGTCGGTGTTTCGATGTGTACAATTCCCCCATCAAGGCAAAATTGTCACTGTTGAGCAACTCGATTTCTGTACACCCGATGCTCGCGTCCCTGTCACCAACAACATTCCTCTTTTGGGAGACCACCCAGTTACGTATGAAATCATTGGTGTTGGATTATTGAAAGATTCTATCCTTATGGGTACTTTCCCTACACCACTTCCACCTACCATGCATCATATTGTCGCCGTCAATATGATCTCGACTATGCCTTATCAATCCTTGGAATCATCTGATCCTTGGATTGTACCTAGTCCTCTGGAATTTGATGTGCTCGGTGACACTATGCCACTTAGCCCAGCTGAGGCCGCATACATAGCTATTCAATCCGCCTCTCCCTCTTCGAACAACCCACATTTATTGGCACCCAATGCCTACTCGATTCCCTCATGGTTGGATTCCCTATCGTCTGTCGTCGATTACATTTCCCAAATTTTCCCTTCTGACGAATCTATTATGGAAATGCTTAGCATTAACGATCTACCTTGGGATGATAACCATCATCGATCCTCTTTTCTTCCGCCTTTGGAAGAAATTCACCAAGACATACACTCTGTCTTCCCTCCCGATGTTACCAATGCTCCGCAATCACCTATCCTCACACAAGATACTCTTTCTGAGGGGAATATGGGTAACATCTCTACTACAATCGTTATCAATATTTTGATCAAAGAAGGTGTCGTGGAAAACATTAAACTTGGTGCTAATTACACACCCGAGGAAGTGGTCTCTTACACCGCTTTGTTTAAAGAATTTTGTGATGTATTCGCATGGAGCTACAAGGAAATGCCAGGGATTGACCCTTCAATCATCGTGCACGAAATCAAGACGTACCTTGATGCAAAACCTGTTCGGCAAAAACTTTGCCCGGTTCATCCCAAGAAAATTGCAACTATAAAGGCGGAAGTTGAGAAACTTCTAAAATCTGGCTTTATCTATACGACCCCAATGGTGAAGAACATGTGATTTATTACCTGAGCAAGAGTCTATCTAGACCCGAACTCCGATATTCACATGTAGAGAAACTAGCTCTGGTAGTCGTCATCGTTGTCCAGAGGTTCCGCCATTGCATCTTATTACGCACTACCATGGTGATCGCAGACTCCAACCCCATGTACCACGTCTTGACACGTTAAGTACTTGGGGGAAAATATTCTAAATGGATCGTCATCCTTCAGGAATTCGATCTTGAATTTATGATGTCCAAAGCCAAAAAGTACCTGGTGTTTGCAGAGCTTATCTGTGCTCTCCCTCATGTTGATGAAGACATCGAACCTAGAGATTCTCTCCCTGATGAATCTCTTTTCCTCATCAGCACCTCTGATCCTTGGTACGGAGATATCCTCCTTTACCTTCAAACCCAACGTTTTCATCCTAACATTTCTCATGAAGAGCGTTGACGTATTCGTCACCACTCTCGTCGTTATCTTATCATCGGCGACACCTTATATCGCCGTGGTATTGATATTATCCTTTGACGATGTCTGATTCACGAGGAGGCTAAATGCGTTCTCAATGATTGTCACCTTGGCACCTGTGGCGGTCACCTTTCTAAACTGGCCATAGCCCAAAAAATCCTATGTGTCGGCTACTTTTGGCCCTTGATTTTCAAAGATTTTATCGAGGCAGTCAAAAAATGCCCACCCTGCCAAGTCTTTAACAAGAAGGCATGCACCCACCCTACTGCGCAGCACCCCATTATCGCCATCGACCCCTTTGCCAAGTGGGGTATCGATTTCATGCAGTGTAAGCCTACCTCAATCGGGGGGCACAGTTATATAATTGTTGTCATCAACTACTTCACCAAATGGGCTGAGGCTATGCCTACCTTCCTGAACGATGGTCGTACCACAGCTCTGTTCCTTTTCAACCATATCATAACTCGTTTTGGTGTACCACGTGCCATTTTCACTGATCATGGTGCACACTTCAAGAACCAGATGATGAGCGAACTGCATGTCAAATTAGGTTTTTTCCATGAAAAATCATCCCCTTACTACCCTCAGGCCAATGGACAAGTTGAGGCCATCAACAAAGTCCTAAAAACCATGATCCAATGCATGGTAGGGGAAAACAAGACATCGTGGCATCTACAACTTTTCTCCACTCTCTGGGCTTATCGCACTTCTGTGAAAACCTCAACTGGATTTACTCCTTTCCAGTTGGTGTATGGCATTGAATTCGTTCTATCGATCGAGTGTGAGATTCCATCACTGAAACTCAAAGTAGAACTCCTACCCCATACTTCTGCTGAAGAAGAATGCTTCTTGTACCTATCCAAGTTGGATGAAACACATCGTGATGTTTCTCTCGTTAGTGAGGCACATCAGAAACGAATCAAGAGTCAATACGACAAATCCGTCCACCCTCAGACTTTTGTAGAAGGAGACTTAGTCCTCATTTATGACCAAGCTCATGATAAATTGGGGATAGGTAAGTTAGAACCTTTGTGGCATGGTCCTTACATCATGAAGCGTGTCCTATATAGAGGCACCTACGAATTAGTATATCATGATGGAATTTCCCTAGGAGAGCCCCAAAATGGGCTTTACCTTAAAAAGTACTATGCTTAGATTACCCAGCATGTGTACTTTGTACATTATTGTATTTTAGTTTGGTGTGTCTATTTATTTCGCGTGCTTGAGTCTTTACCATTGCCACTCATGACAGTGCTTGTGTTTTCATGCGCAGATGATGTCTTCCTTTCCTATCTTTTTTGGGTTTGCGGATGGCACTAGTCGACATACCCAGAACATTGCTTCGGCAACATGGGTTATTTACCAATTTGACAAGGTGGTGAGCTGAGGAGGTATTTGCTTAGGACCAGCAACCAACAACATGGAAGAATATCACGCTGTCATCGGACTGTTGACCCAAGCCTCCTCCCTAGGTATCTCTCGCATCATTGTTTACTTAGACTCCCAACTTGTGGTCTATCAACTCAACTGTATCTATGATATCCGTAGTCCTATCCTGCTACGTCTCCACCTGCAAGTTCACCATCTTGAATGAATGTTTGATTACATTGAATATAGACACATTCCAAGAGAACTCAACAGTGTTTCATATTCATTAGCTAATTACATCATGGATCGGTATCTTGCCCACATATAAGATTTAAGGAAAGCAAAATTGTACATCACATGTAAATTAAAACACATCACAGACATCATCATGTACAAATCATTTGGAACTATAAAAAACTTGGAACTGTATATATATATATATATGGCATGACTGAAATGATTGTGATTACATCAAAATATATAGAAGAGAAAAATGTTGGGTCTTTAAACCCCTACAACATCGCCTGACAAGGCATACAAAAATATGATCACCAGAGAGACTCTAATATCCTTACACTACATTGTGTTGTGAGTAACATATCACTGCATGCACTGTGTCTCAGTAGAGAATTGACATTCTCTGGCACTCC
>SNQJ01S0152685.1:22890-34182 GCA_010110895.2 Picea sitchensis | reverse complement strand
AATTTTCAATTTTCAATTTTATAAAAGAAAAGAAAACATGTTTTTGGTAACATCACAATACTAACTTCCAACCTGTTATGTATAGATGTGGGGGCAGTACGATCAATGGACTTCCCTCCTACTCGGTGTCGTTTGTGAGAGAAGATCCATACAGGAGTAGTCATAGCAGAGGTAGGGCCATCATCAGTAGAGGCTGAGAGGGTCCTGAGTCGAGTAGAGACGAACATGACATCCCTCACCCATGGTGTGCCCATGGCAGAGATCGAGGATCTACCGCCATCCATATAGACGCATGTAGTGGGAGTACCCAGAGCATGGGTCCAACTATTCCAATGTCTAGCCAACACTGTCCTCTATTATAATAGGGCCAATAGGCCTAGAGCATAGAGTAGAGTTGGACATCATGGATGCTGAAGGAGCCCTTTTTGTATCTCCCATATGTATTGAGGGCATAAGCCCAACGGTTTATTATTGGCATTGTTTAGGCCTATGTCCCACTTTTTGTACTGAGACATTATTTTGGATATATTATATATATATACGTATTTTTCCCTTATGGAGTAAACATCCTTTGTAAAAATGTATTTACATGTGTGTGTATGTGTGTGCTTTTATATTTATGTGTGTGTAAGATGCCAATCTAATACATGATTAGCCAATGTGTTAGTTAATTGATTATATCTCCTAGGAACATGAATATATGTGATATAATCAAAATAATGTTCTAAGAGATGTACCCTAAGGAATCATTCAATCTAATACATGATTAACAATGTGTTAGTTAATTGATTATATCTCCTAGGAACATGAATATAAGGGATATAATCAAAATAATGTTCTAAGAGATGTACCCTTTAAGGAATCATTATGAAGGGTGGATCATGATGGGTAATAATTCCATTTAACTGCGACAGACTACCAGCTTGAGATATTACATGAACTCAAAGCAGGAGAAATACCATGTGACAGGGCATCACATGGTAATTCTATCACTGCATTGTAATCGACAACATTATTAGTTGTTTCTCCTAGGCAAACACCTCCAGAAGATATGAACTGACCAGTGGGCGTGAAGATCACCCAAGATATGGAAGAAATCCTCGAAAGCATAACAAATTCACAATGCAACATTATAAACCTGATCTACTTGACATATGCAACAGTGAAAAAACAATAAACTACATGTTCATAAAGTAAAAATATATCTAAATGTATAAAATAAAAATATACAATATTTCATAAGAAGTCGCACTCGTGACCAACCTAAGCGAATTCTTCTGCTGTAGAGCCCATTTCTAGGGCTCCTGAAAACATTACTCAAATTCAACCAATTGATAATCACCTTTTTCCAAAATGTTTTAACAATGAAATGCTTTGAAACTACATGGGTTTAAATTTTCCGCCTCGAATATTTGTCTCGTCATAATTCAAGACAACATCAGCTTCTCTCAAATGGGCAAAACTCTAGGGTGGATCAATTCAATCATATTGGATTAATTCTGACACATTTCATTGTTTTTTATCCTAATTCACATAAGCTGCATCTTCAACGCTTGTTCATCGAGCTACTTTGAGATAGGAGGAGACATTCCTTCCAAATAGGTTGCGGGCTTCCGCAAGAATCTCCACCTACCAACTTAAGAGAAGGAATATGACAATCAAAAGGAAATACTCCATTTCCTCCAACCATAAACGATTTGGAAGGGAGAGAATCCTATAGCAGTCTTGATGGAAGTTCAATATGCCCAAAGTGTTGAGTAATAACATCAAATTCCAATTTGAATTGGCTAAATTGATCGTTCGCTATAAAATAGTCTTGAGGGACTTAGAGATCGATGTTTCCACCTAACCATTCGCCTATGGATAGGAGGGTGATGAATTTTTCTTCTTAAACAAAAGTTTTGATGTCAACTCATTAATCATCTTATTCTGAAAGTGACTACCATAGTAAGTGACAATATCCTTCTGTATATCAACCTAGATACAATCCTCGTTAAAGATGAAAAGCTTGTACCATTTCCTCACATTACTTAAATGTTGGAAATGGATTCAACCTAATTTTAGTGAAGTAGTCCGCTACTAATGATGATATAACGATTCTCTACCCAACTGTGGCATGTAGTGTTATAAATCCCCCATTTAGTGAAGGTACCAACAACAATAACAAGAAACAAAATAGTGGCATGCCCAAAGATCTTCCTAGAGAACATTTGCAATATGACACTTTTGACCGCTTCACAATTTTGATCAACGAGGGAATAGAAGTATCCAATGCTTCTTCTCGCTATTTCCAACCTAAACAAGTGACTCGTATTGCCCAGCAGGATATTATTCAACATAAGATCTACATTCTTGAGTGAGACAACGATGAATAATGCATTCAACTCCTCGACAATATAAAGCATTATCAATGATAAGATATTTTCACACTTGATTGTGTATATGTCAATGCTCACGAAGTAGGAGGAAGGGAAATTCAAAGTTCAAAGATACACAAGTATATATCCATACCAACGGTCTTCGAATATGCAATAAGGAAAATAATGTCATTGATCAATGACTCTTCAGAAAACTCATTACCACTCTCAATCAGAAGTTCTGAAATTAACTCAGCAAAGACCAAAGATTCTTAGACCTCGCCAAAACAAAGTCCAAGCTAAATCAAATTCTTGAAGAATGACTATCCATTGACTGATCTTCTCATCAATGGCTCATCATGTCAACACATATTGAAAAGGATCTACTATGCTTACTACGTATGGTCTTATGTAAGTAGAATGTAATGACAAAACCTTTGGACAACATGGAGAGCCACCAAATCCAGTTTATCAACATGAGTGTAGTTGATTTTCGATCTGAGTAAGCCTCAGATAAGGTAGTAGATAATGTGTTCATGGATCTCATCATCCTGCTTTCAAGCATTCATACTGAATGGTTGACTCTACTATAGATAAGTATAACAAGAAATCCTTGTCATAACCAAGACTCCATAATCCGAAGGACTGAGTAGAGGGGCAGACATCAAGACACCTTTCAACTCTTCAAAAGAGCATTGAGTCACTTCATCCCAAAATAATGTGACCCATTTTCTCAAGAGACACATACACCCTTTAGTTATTTCGACATAGTTGGCAACAAATAGCCAAAGGAAGTTATCTTTCCCCTATAGATTTTGAAGCTGGGTTATTATGCGCGGGGGAGGAAATTGAACTATTTCCTCAACCTTGAGAGGATCGACCATGATCCCTCCAGTAAACATGATAAATCCTAACAAATGTCTCGATGTTATGCAAAAACTACACTTGTTCAGATTTAGGCGAATCTAGTAGTAGGGACACCTCTCAAAAATAAGTTGTAAGTGGGAGGGATGATTAGATCTCTTATGAGAATATGATGCAAGATCATCAATATATACCGTGACTATATGCTTGAGGTCATGGAAGTAAAATGATATAGCTCATTGAAAAGTAGCTCCAAGATTTTTAAGGCCAAAAGGCATTTTTTTTTATGTAAACATACCCCAAGGACATATGAACACGATCTTATGTTGATGCTCGGGTTTGATATGAATCAGGTTGTACCCGGAAAAACCATCCATAAAAGAAAAGACTTCACAGCCCGCACATTCATCGATAATCTGGTCAATGAATGGGGTTGGAAAATCATCTTTCGAGAAATCTTTATTCAGATCACGAAAGTCCATGCACACACAAATCGTACATTGTTTTTTGTTGACAGGAACAAGTTTTGACACCCATTCTAATAATTGAACCGGGTAGATGAAACTGACTTTAATTAGTCTATCTACCTCAGCCTTGATAGGCGCTTCCTTGCAAGGATTGATTGGGCGAAGATTCTATCGAATAGGCTTAACATCGAGGTAAGTCTTAATCTCGTGTTCAACTATATGAGGGTCAATTCCTGGCATCTCCTCATAAGACCAATCAAAAACGTCATGAAACTTTTTAAATAATTCAATGTACACCTGATTATCCTCAGAGGAATAATCCACTCTGATGAAGACATTTTCAACGACGTCAGGGGTTTTGGAGATGTCAACTGGAATCATTTCAGTTATACTCGTCATGTTTCCCTTAACATAGATTCCATGTGTGGCCAAAGGGTTAACAATACAAGTGTCATACTGTTATCAGATAAATCGATATATGCGAACATTAACAGATATCCCTAGATCCACCTAGATCTACAACAAAACAGGACAAGACATGACACTTCCCCTAAGTTACAATCATTGAATTTATCGTTGAGAAAGGAATACATGACATGCCTTTAGATATCACTTCCTTATGTCTCTGTTGTCCCTGCTCCGCTTTGGTAGTCTTGAGATATCATATCTACAATAACACAAATCGACCAAGGTGAAAGAAATAATAATATATTCAATGAGGACCTAAACATGTGATCAAGGAGTCATGTAATAAAATAAGAGTGATTTTATGAGAAAGGGACATGTCACTGTATTTATATTAAGTGAAAGCAGAAGATACAACCAGATTGCCTTGATGTCGCAAGCTTCCTTTTGGTGGTCCTTTGTTCCAACACACACACTTGCTCCACACTTTCATGAAGAATATCCGTTGTGGCTTGATAGGAAAATGGAGGCCTCAAGCATCAATTCAAACAAGATTCCTCACACAATTCTGAATCAATTCCTTCATCAATTATTTATTCAATCTTTCTTAACCTCTTCCTTGAGAAACCTTTCATTATATAGGAGAAGGAGATATGGGTAAAGGGATGAGGATGATCCCACTAAATCTGAGAAGTCAGTAGGATGCCAACCATGTGAATGCCAACTCATTTTCTAGAAGATCCTCTTCTAGAACCTTCGTAACTTCCTCTTCCTTTTAAGATTTGAAACAGGTTTGCACCCTACCTATAGAGAAAAATGTGAACCCCTCACAGTCCAAGTATAGGGTTTCCTACGAGAATCAAGGTTCTCGCACCCTACAATATAGGCAGCCTACGAACTCATCTTAAAAACATGTTTTTGTAGAAGAAGACAATAGTCACTTTTCTCGGGCAAAATGTCCTTATGAGAGACTGAACACATAACTATAGAGACATCACCAGAGTGACCAAAATAATGTGTAATAGAATTCCCCCCAAAATATGAGGCTAGAACTCATGACAACTGAAATACTTTGTAAAATGCGTGTGTGTGTTAGAAGCAAGGATTGCACCTAATCAAAAACCTGCAAACAATCAAGCATCTACAGAATATAATACCAGTTCTGAGGTAGGCATTCCCATGCTAAGACCACAAATGAATGAAATCATAAATGTAGGCCATGGCCACCAATCATACACCGTGGATCCATGTCGTCAAAATGCTACATAGCCACCAGGAATACACTGTGTATCTATGTGTTAGAAGACTCAGATTAGAACATAGCCACGTGACATACAAAGTGGATCTATGTGTCAATACAAATCATAAATAATCGAGCACAACCTGGGCCAAAAAGATGAGACCCGGGGTCTTCAATCTCGTCATCTAAAAGTATGAATCTAGCCAATGTGATTACATGTGTTGAAGTCGAACATGGTAGAAACCACTCGATTAACGGTCATTGATGAAAATCGTTAACAAGTACAAGGGAAATCACCATTGATGTCAATGACTCCCAAGGTACCTAAGTACAATCTGAATGAATGTGAATAAATGAGTTGAAGTTGAACACTCGGAAAAATATCTAGATCAGGGACCAATGATGTGAATCCACTGTCGAAAGCGAAGAGACCTGCCATTAAGGCATGCAGGTTCTAAGGTACTAAATGATTTCTAAGTCTTATTCCTGGATAATGAGTTGGAGTTGACGGAAGAAGACTCGTCACAGGAACGCCTTGATGTATCCCCCATCAATGACACGAAATAAGTAACAGATTTTCAGAGTAAGTCAAAGTATGAATATGATTTGAAATGGACATAGGGAAGGCCAACATGCTAAGAATTGATAACTGCAGGTGGTTGACTCAATGGAGGGATTTTTTGGACTTCTCTTGAACATATGAATGACACGACAATGGTCTTGGCAGCACTGACTCAAAGATGACCCAAGATATGACCTTGTAGCAAGTCAGACGAGAGACAAATGGATTTACCAACATGGATTCAAATGATGAACAGGGGGTGTCATGTTCAAGAGTGACGCTTACTGCCATTAATACAAATACCAAAACACATCCCTTTCCCCAAATTTCCCCCACCATTTCTGGCGAGTACCTCTTTATTTTTATACAAGCTTGAGGAGGATAACATATTCTTGTCGATGTAAGCTCGTCCTTTGGATGAGTCCCTCAGAGTACATTAAATGAACCCTAGGAAGGAGTGGTTCGTTCCCATAAAGGGCCTTTCGATGTTTGTTTAATGAATCCAAAGATAGAAAACTCAGGGGTTTTTCATGTTTTGAGAGTCTAAAAAACACTTAAAGAGAACTCTCCCAGTTCCTTTTTCGTAAATTAGTTCGACGAGATCGAAAAAGTGATAAATTATCGTTCATCGAACATTTTATTCAAATACTTTTACAAGCGTGAAAAGAACAAAGATCACTCGACAATATTTTCATTTTTATGGAGCGTGAAAAGAGCTTAAAGGATACTCCCTTATTTTCGTCGTTTTCGTGTTACCATGACAAGTACGAAAAAGACGAGAAAAGTATACTCGGTTGCATTCTCATGTATTTTCGAGCACGAGAATGAACGAAGACTGAGCTTGAGGTTTTGCCTACAAAACCCTAAAAATCTATTCATACATGGGATGAAAAAAGGAAAAAATACTCGTACGCCGTTGTTCAGACTTCTAGGTCACCTACCTGTGAAAAAACATACTCACAAGGCCATTAGGGTATTAGGTTTTTAATAAAAATAATATAAAAAATCAATGAGAAATAGTAAAAAAGTGAATAAATATGGGTGAAAAGCCCTTTTTACCATTTCATTGTTACTTTATCAAAAACTTGTCCAACACACCTCTTTTTTCCCCAAGTTTCTTTGCTCGATTGCGGGAGGTACAAGCGATCATTCAGCGAATGAGGTAATCTCCTGATTCTTCAACTTTTTCATGGATTAAAATTGATTTTTATTGGCAAATTTAAGTGTTTAAGTCCATTTTAGGGCCAGTGGGTGCACTCAAGCATTCTCGTAGGTGGTCCATTTGGGACCTGTGAGAACCTAAGATTCTCACATGTGGGCTTCAGTGCACCTATGATAATATCACGATGTGTGCAAGCTTCACATTCGAGGGCCGAAAAATGGATTTTCATGCATGTTGTTGCTCAATAAAAAATGATGCAAGAGGTTAAAACAAGTTGGTAACTTCCTTCTCATGGCTCCATTGCAGGTATTGATCATCACGATGTTGGAATGGAGGGAAAGAGAACACGATGAGGATGATTCCATTGCCAAAAATGATCTAGGTACAGTTGCTTCCCTCTGGGAATGTGGAATCTTAAAAAAAGTTCAGATCCCAGGCATGAGAGCCCAATTCAGGTTGTTAGAATACCTGGTCCACATGTGGGATGTGGATCAACAGGTATTTTATGTAGGGGTCCACACGCTCACACTAGATATCGAATATATCTACTTTCTGATGGGGTTGTCATGATGTGGATACCATGCTACTCTGACCGGAGGTAGAGGTGGAAAACTTCCTATGAGCGAGTATGTTCGCCAATATTTTGTTCCTAAGGCAGAGAGGAGCAAGGGTAAAGCCGCCAATCTGGGGTGTCCAAAATCTGACCTTGCAGAATATCTTGTTTACCATTACATGCATGGTCGGGAGCGTTGCTCTGCATATGGATCTCCAGAGCTATTTACAATATGAAATAGAGTGCACAGAGCCTTGGGTTTTCAACTGGTCGGACGCAGTTCTCCACAGTATGAAGAGGCAACTGACAAAGTGCAGAATGGGTAACCTGAAGTAGTTTAGGTACGGGTCACGTTTGGTGTCATTCTTCCTTGAGAGGGTCCCACTACTACGTCTGCAGGTAGATTTGGGTTTACCGGCCCCACAGGATCTGAGGATGCTGAGGTGGTGTAACCTCATGGCTCGGCACGTAGCAAGGCCTATAATCAAATATAACGATTCATTTTTTGATTGGTGGAGGCCCCAAATGTTGATGATCGATGACTATGCATATGCTGGCTTGGATTTTCGAGGAGATCCAGATTTGGTTCTGCCTGAGGATTCTCAGTGGGGTGACTTAGGTAAGAAGTACACATTTTGTTATTTTTTAATGTTTTTGCAAATTTTATTATATAAAATGTTTTTATGTCTTTGATCCAAGGACTAATCAAAAATTTCTTTTGACGACACAAACGTGGCTCCGTATCGACCTCCAGGAACGTCTCCCATTCAGAGACGAGGAGAAGTGGCTCCATTGGAAAGATGGGATGTTGAGGACTACGAGGCAGTTGAACAGAACTTAGAGGGACTGACTGCGGATGTCCCAGACATTGCTATTGGGGAGATCCCAAAGTGCTATCAGTGCCATACTGTGGGCATGTCTGAGTCTCTTAGTCGACTGCTCCGTAAGGTAGCACTAGTAGTTGTATTTTACCGTGAGCGTCATCCATGATGCTAATTTGTAGAAGCCATGGGATTCATATATTTTGATATTTTGGTCCTTGGACAAAAAAAAATTGTAAAACTTTTGATCGTTATATATATATGTGTGTGTGTGTGTGTGTGTGTGTGTGTGTGGCTTCTATCAGCTTAATTTTTTTTGTATAATACATGTGATGTGTGATTCGTTTTATAAAAGTCTCAGATATTTATCTAACACATAATTAGCTAAAGCATCAGTCAATGTATTTAGACATCTAGGAATGTGTTGATATTCAATATAATCAAAATGGCATTCCAAGAGGCGAATTCGTAGATATACCCACAATAAATTAGGACTTCAGATATCATAGACATTACTTAATTGTAGCACTACTAGCTGTGAATCAAGTTGTATAACCAGGCAGCGAATATTAAGCGAAATAGCATTAGTCAACAACTCGATGATGGCGCTATATTCTATGATATTATTGGTCACACGACCGAGGCAAACACCTCGTAGACTGATAAGTTCATTTATAGGTGCATAAATTGCCCATGCAGCAGAAGCAAGGTTCTGAGTGCTATGACTAGCACCATTGGCTTATCCAGTGTGGGGTAGCGAAGACTTCGACATTTGGAAACCAAGCACAACGCAAGCTAAGTGGTCGAGGGTATAAACCAAATAACGAAAAAACACACTAAAGTAGCACACAAAAAGTATGATACAATAAAATACAAGCACTCATGAACAGATGGTCTAAGCATAATACTTTTTTAATTAAAGGCCATTTTTGGGTTCACTCAAAGGAATATCGTCATAGTCCACTAACTCGTAGGCTCCTTTCTCTAACACTCGTCTGACGATATAAGAACCTCGCCAAAATGCCTCGAATTTTCCGGCTCCTAAAACATCTCGATCTTGTTCATAAAGGAGAACCAAATCACCTTCAGAGCAAACGCGTGACTTGACATGCTTGTCGTATTGGGATTTCACACGTTTCTTCTGGGTTTCTATAACTAGGGTGGCATCACGATGGATTTCGTCTAGTTGCATAAGATACAATAGATGTTCTTCTTCAACAGAAGTGTTTGGGAGAAGTTCAACGGCTAGATTTAGAGATGGTATCTCACATTCAATCGGCAAGATGACTTCTAGACCATAAACTAACTGGAAAGGTGTAAACCCGGTAGGAGACTTAACGGATGTCCGGTAAGCCCACAATGATGAAAACAACATCGTGTGCCAACTTGTTTTGTGAATCCATATCATTCGTCAAAGCATGGTAATGAGGAATGTTTTTATTTCTTCAACCCGACCATTGGCCTCTGGGTAATAGGGTGTTGAGTTTTCATGGCAAAGATCCAAATTTTCGTGAGTTATGACATCATGAAGTTTCTAAAGTGGATACCGTGATCAGTAATGATATCTTGAGGAACACCAAACCAAGCAATGATGTGATTGAATATGAATAGCGTTGCGGTCTTTATGGTATTATCGAATGTAGGCATCGCCTTGGCCCATTTCGTAAAATAATATATGACCACAATAATGTATCCATGCCCCCCGGCCGAGTGAGGGTGACATGTCATGAAATAGATACCCCATTTTGAAAAAGGTCCAATGTAGAGTACAGGATGTAGAGGAGCAGGGTGTGATCGTATTTTGTTGTTGTAGGTTTGGAAAGCGTGGAATTTTTGGACAGCGATAATACAATCGTTGAATAAAGTAGGCCAAAAATACCCAACTCGTAAGATCTTTTGGGCAGTATCATACCCACACATGTGCCCACCACATGCTCCAGAATGATAGTCATTCAAGGATTTCTCGGCTTCGTCAAATGTGAGGCATCGTCGAAAAACGGAGTCAATCCCACGACGATACAAAGTATCACCGAGGACAATATACTGATGGGCTTGGTAACATATTCAACGACGGTAAGTGCTAGACAAATCGTGCCGGAAAGTCTGATTCTGGAGATATATAATGATATCCCCATACCAAAGGTCATGGAAACTAATCATAAAAAGGGATTCATCGGGTAATGAATCCTCTGCTACATTTTTCGTCTCAGAACAGGGAAGGTCGCATATCAATTCGGAAAACACCAAGGATTTCTTGGACTTAGCGCATTCGAATTATAAGTCAAACTCCTGGAGTATTACGATCCATTTCGAGTATTTTCCCCCTAGAAATTGGTGTGTAAGAATGTGTTGCATAGGGTTGCAGTTGGAAATCACAGTAGTCTTGCGTAAAAGGAGATAGTGTCGAAAATGTTGAACAGCTTGGACGACGACCAAGGCCAGTTTTTCAACATGTAAATATTTGGTTTCGGTAGTCGTGAGACTCTGAATCAAATAATAAATGACATGTTCATCATGAGAATCATCCTCCTAGACTAGAACCATAGCAATGGTATAGTCCGAGGCTACGAGATACAAGAAATAATCACGACTGTAATCGGGTGGGAAAAGTAGTGGGGTACGAGTTAAAGTCAGTTTTAAAGCATCGAAATCTTTGTTGGAAGTGGTATCCCATATAAACTTGGAACCTTTCTTGAGCAGTCGAGTAAATCCAAGAGTTAACTCAACATAGTTTGGGATGAAACGACGTAGAAAGTTTGCCTTCCCTTGCAAACTTTGTAGCTGGAAAAGTGAGGAAGGAGGAGGGAGATTGAGAATCGTCTCGACCTTTAAAGGATCTACCTGGATCCCTTGACGAGAAA
>SNQJ01S0152685.1:0-15466 GCA_010110895.2 Picea sitchensis | reverse complement strand
GCATGCAACCTCGGTTTTATCCCTTGTGTTAGAGGTGGTCCCGGATAACTTTCACGGTTACTAGACTTTCAAGCACTTCCTAGCATAGACTCTTATGTTTGTTTTTGTAGCCTTGAAGAGTTTCCTCCCCAATCCTAAATCAAGGCTCTAGCCTAGACTAAATTGATGGACCCTACAAACACAAATTATAATAACTTTTAATTAAGCATTAATTTTAGTGGTTGTCTTAAGTCAAAAGGAATGGAATTGAAACCAGTGATGTTCTTTAAGAGATGAAAGTGAATATCATAAGATGAAACTGAAAACAAACTACTTCTTCTTCACAAATAAAGATTTGTCAAATTAAACTCTTTAACTAAACTTTTTCATAACTACTTTTCTCAGATCTTTGAAAAGAAAAGACTCAAACAAGATTTCGCTCGACTACGAGCTACTTAATGTCCTAAGAATTCAAGTAAAGAACTTAAGAAAACTTTATTTTTCCTTGGTAAATAAAAAAACTAACCTGAACTACTTTTAACAAACAAAGAAATGAATTTTCTTTTTATTGTTTTATGCTCCAAAACAAGAAATTTGAAAATGAATTCTTTTCTCTTCTTCTAAAGAAAAAAAAGGGGAAAATGACGAAAATTAAAGACCAATAAATGACTTTAGGCCCAATCTCAAATCACAGGGAGTCACTGACAATACCTAACAGGAAGATCAGAATGGACTCTCACACTTGCCTAAAAAACCTAATAAATAAAACACAAGAAATCTTTAATAAAAAGAAAGCTATGTTGAGGTAAGACCTAGGCTACAAACAGCTATAACAGAGATCAGGGATAGATCAAGAAAACCCCAGAGAAGTGTGACTTCTGACAGGAAAGAGGATGACTGCCTCTTCTTAAAAAAAAAAATCTCAACACAGGCACACTACTGACACTTCAGCAACCTGCATATGTACACGAGTTGTTGAAAGGTAGGGCACGTATGCACGTGTGCAGGCCCACTACATCCCACGTACACCTATGTAACTTCTCAAAAAAAATGAAAACCAACAGTCAAGCAAAGGCAAGGAGTACTGGTATGGAATACCAAAATCCCTTAAAGACACAGAAGCTTACAGAAACTCATAAAGCAGTAAATAAACTGATTCAAAGCACCCAAAAGAATATCTCCAAAAAACCCTAGAGGTCTCCCCAGTATGGTCGCCAATTCTGCTATAGCAGGAAAACCCCTCTACAGACTACACCAAGGTTCTAAAGTGAAGGAAGAGCTAACCGTCTAAAGCCTCCTACTTTTTAACAACTATCCCGTCATTACCCCACAATCATACATAAAAGACAAATTATAGGGATCTAGTAGGAATACATTAAACCTTGTGTCTGGTGTCAATCCCTTTGCGCTTAGTTGTTTCTTAACTGCAGATCTCCTCTCAAGGCCAACTTGCATTCACCAAAATATAAAAAAGAAACTACAAGCATTCATTCTATATAAATGTGAACAAATCATAAAGATTTAAGACATCATTTGGCAGGACGGAAAAAGTATTTCTTTATATTAATCTCATAAAAGTCATTTACAACATGAGACCGGTAACTGCTCCTCGAACTTGGTCCTAGGATATTCTTCACCATGCACCGACTGCTTCTATGTCTTCTTCTCCTCTTCAATTCTCTCTAGGGAAATGGCAAAGGCTTGCAATGGAGGAAAAAGGAATTATGACTCAAACTCACAATGTGGTTACAAAATATTGGGGAAAAGGGGAATACTAAAATGGGCAGAGTTTATATGATCTTGTGCTTATTCTTGGATTGGGACCCCAACACCTTCTTTTATAGGCCAAAAGAGATAGTAACGATTGGGGTGACTATCTATGGGCGGTCAACTAGTTAGGTAACGGCCCGAAAACCCGTATCCCTTTGCAATTTTCATTTTTTGCGCGTTTTTGTGAGTGTACGCGGGTTGTAGTGGTTCAGCAAGCGTGTGTACGTGGGAAATAGTAGTGTAGGGTGCGTACTCCTTCAAAACAATGGTTTTTAGAAGAGTTGTCCAGTGATGGATTGGCAAAGATAGCAAGTAAAATGGCCTTATGCCAGGTATGCATGTCTGGTGCAATTTAGGATTATAACAGCAATAAAAAAAACCCATTTTATTATATATGAATAAGTGACCCATCATCATACAAAATGAGACAATGTAAAGGTCCACAATAATCAAAATGCAACCAATATGTAATTGTTACACTTATTGGTAACATGTCCTCATGCAATTGGGACAATATGTTGAGTACATTAAAGAAAATCCTTGATTTTCACAGACAAATATTCCAAAAAATACAACTTGCAGTAACATTCAATTATATTGATTGGCATTCATCACTTGAATTGTTGTCACCTCTTGTGTTGTGTGCATAACTCATGTCTTCATGACCTGTAATTGATATTGTACTTTGGTTATTTAACCTAATGTTTTCTTGATTGGATTGTTTTTTATGTTCCACCTCTTCATGTTCCATCTACAAACATAGAAATAAAGTGTGATAAGTATATCTACATTTATATATGTAATATAATATATATGATTTTGTAAATCAAAAAGTGTACCATAGCAGTGATTGTTTCATAAAAATGCACATTCTTTCGAAGCCATGCCACATGTCATTTCTCAAAATATATTATGTTGGATGCACTCCATACTTTATTTCATGCATGTTTAATACACCATGAAAAATCACAATGGATATAATTAATATAAAGGTTTCTTTTTGTTCCATTAATTATAAAACAAGGGAAGCTAAACAACATAGATACTTACAAATTGTTCAATAAAACCTTGATACTTCAACATATACTCACAACCAATACTTAACCCAATGTCTACCAATTTTTCAGTTGGCTCTTGTTTGTATGTTAGTGCATATTAGAAGACATATGTGGATGAGTGTAAATTAATTATTAAATATAAATATCACAACAAACATGAATTTTTAAATAAATTCGAAAACGTAAGTACTCACAAAATTTGCAATAAACCCTTTATTCCCCATCCTCATGTCTTATGTGTTGAATGGGTTTCATTTTTTTTTCTTTTTCGCAACAAAGCAATTGAAAATTTGTATTTCATACGATAATTAAATTTCATGTACATAAAAGAATAAATGAATGATTACATACCCCTAATGCACGGTTTAATTGTTGGGATGGTTCCTCCTATGATGAAATTATGTTAGTTTATTTTACCATCTCCTTATACACTTATTTGGATATCCCCACTAGCATGTATTGGTTTTCCCCTCCTTTGTTCCTTGGAATTTGCATCCAACATAATATATTTTGAGAAATGACATGTAGCATGGCCTAAAAAAAACCCTATACAAATATATTGCCTAAAAAAAAATTAGTTGTGAAATATAGAGAGGAAAACCAAGAGAAACAAGGAAGCTAGGGTTTCCAATACCGAATGTAACTATGAAACTCTTTTGATATTTTGAGAATGCAGTGGAAATTGTTTTAAACAAATAGGTGAAAGATTGAGATGATCAATAGAATAAAATCACATACCTGAAATTTCTCGTCTGCAAATTTGTATGTTAACTACAGTGATCCCTTACAAGTTTGGTTCTTCAAAAAAATCTACCCACTCCAAAGTCTTTGCTCGTAAATCTCTCTTGCACAAATCTCCCCTCTAAATTTTGGTGAAATAATGAAATAATGATTAGGGTTTTCATTTATAAACACGTACATTTTGAAAAAATGAAATTCCTGCTCATTTTTTCATTGTATATTTTGGCACATTGATGATAAATACGATTGTTGTGTTTTTTGTAACTTACTTTTTCGGTACTTTATACATTTTATAGTGTATCGATGTTCTTAAAAGTGCATCGGTGCGGTTTTGACATAAAAATGCACCAAGGAATAATTTAATTGACAAAATACAAATGAAAACCTCTGTAACTAAATTTTTATAGAGGAAAAAACAAAAGTCACTCTTCAGTGCCTCTCAAAATTTAGCACACAGAATCAATCTTCTGCCACTCCCTCAACACTCTATCATTCATCTTCTCCTCCATGAGCTGTGCAAATTTCTCCAAGATATCATCCTTGTCATTCCTGTAACCATAATAACTAGCATCAATTTTCTTGTGAATCTCATACCTAGACCTCCTATTTTTTGCCTCGAGGGGCTTATCAAATAGCTCTTTGACATCGGGGAGGAATTTTGTAGTCATGAAGTATCTGTAACCGAGGCCCTTTCCAGTGGCACAGGGCACATCAACTTCATTCTCTTCCAATTTCATCATCTTGGCCCCTACTTTGGCATAATTAGAACCACTAAGCTCTACAATGTGAGCTTATTATTGCCCCTTTTTCTTGATCAATAAGAAAATAACAATGGTGGATGTATTAGTTATAATACTTTGTCAACCTAAATAATGACCTAAGGCCTATATTGTATATTTAATAGAAGTTAAGAATCACATTTGAAAAAAAAATTAATGATCCATAAGCTTCACTAGTATACCTTATCATTGAATACTAAGCATTTCCTTGGCCTTGATATAATCCTCCTCTAGATCCTCACTCAAGTATTTACTAAGAATATCCTATTTCTTCTTCTCCATAACCATGCACTCAATCTCTTTCCCATCCAGAAGGGGAACATGGGAACCAAACTCTCACTCTCTTTGTTGGTGGTTTCCCCTGTCAGTCTCTCCCATTTCTTCCTCCACATCGTCCTCTTCCTCGAACATGGCCAGCTTAATGGCAGTGGCCTCCCCACTCTTTATTGTGAACCTATAATCCATTTTATCAAACTTTATCCTCTACCACTCTCTCAGTGCTTAGGCCCACATCTCCTCCTTTGCATCCCACTAACCTTTCACCAAGATACCATCCTCATCATCCTTGTAGTCATAATAACTAGCATCAATTCACCTCTAAATATCATACCTAGACCTCTTCTTCTTCATCTCGGGGGGCTTATAAAATATACCTTTATAGATAATCCCCTTGAGGCAAAGAAGAGGAGGTCTAGGTATGATATTTACACGTAAATTGACTCCATTTATTAAGGCTACAAGAATGATGAGGATGGTATATTGGAGAAAGTTGAGCGGATCACAGAGGAGGAGATGCGGGCTAGAGTGTTTAGAAAGTGGAAGAGGATGGAGTCTATCAAGAGGGAGGCCAAGTTGATATTCAATAGAGGGGAGGTCGATACCATTAATCTAGTCATGTTCTCGCAAGAGGAGGATGTGGAAAAAGAAATGGGAGAGTAGGACAAGGCAAACCAACATCAAAGAGAGAGAGAGAGAGAGAGAGAGAGAGAGAGAGAGAGAGATTTTGTTCCCCATGTACCCCTTCCATATGAGAAATATATCGATTGTATGGTTTTGGAGAAGAAGAAACAAGATTTTGTTATAAAATACACAAGTGAGGATCTCATGGAAGAGTACATCAATGCCAATACAATGCTTAATATTTAGCGATAAGGTATGTTGGTGAAGCTTATGGATCAACAATTTGTTTTTCAAAAGTGCTTCTTAACTTCTATTAAATATATAATATGGACCTTAGGTCATCTTGAGGTTGACAGAGTTATATAATTAATATATCCACCAGGGTTCCTTTCTTGTTGATTAGGTAAAAGGGGCACTGGGAATATTGGAACATAGAGCTTGGTGATCCTAGTTATGCCAAAGTAGGGGCCAAGGTGAAGAACTTGGAAGGGAAAAAAGTTGATGTGCTTGGTGCCACTAGTAAGGGCCATGATTATAGATACTTTGGGGCTACAAAAATACTCCTCGAAATCATAGAGCTATTCAAAAATCCCTCGGAAGAAAAGAAGAGTAGGTCTAAGTATGAGATAATTTACAAGCAAATTGATGCCAGTTAATATGGATACATGAATGTCGAGGATGGTATCTTGGAGAAAGTTAAGTGTCCCAATGGAGGAGAAAATGTGAGCCAAAGTGATGAGGTAATGGAAAAGGATCAATTTTGTGCGCTAAATTATGAGAGGCACATAAGAGTGACCTCCATTTTTTCCTCTGCATTAAAGCAAAACCTCCACAATATTTAATTGCATAGGTTTGAATTTGTACTTTGCCAATTTTGTTTTTCTTCTGGACTTCCACTCATGTACAAATATATATGTGTTTTTGTTGTTGCTTCTCCTACTCCTACACTCATCATCATCATCTATGATTCACATATAATTATTTTTAGGCACATATATATAGATAAAACAAATTTAAATTATACAACACACAGATATATAATAATTTTGTATTTATCAAAAGCTAAAATTAATTTTAGTTTGAAAAAAAATAGGGTAAAGTAATTGGTGCACCTTGAATAAATAATATGCATCGTTAATGGTGTTCTTTATCATAAAGAAAGAATTTTCCATAGTGCTTCATTTTTATATGGTGTACTTGTGCTATATTATTCATTAAACGCACCAATATGCACCAGTAAGTTCGATGATTAATGTTCACAATTTTGCAGTGCTCCATGTTGTATGGCGCACCGGTGCAATTTTAATAATTAAATGCATTAGTAGGTTAATTATTATATGTGTGGTGCATTTAAGTTTTTAGAGTGCATCGGTGGGATTTTTGCAAAGATTATGCCTCTTCTAATATAGAGGCATCGATAATGCACAACCCCATCCCAATGTGCGGTGTTTAGTGTTTGTAGTATGTTGTGTAGTTTTAAATGCATCACAAGTGGTGTTTCATGTTAATACATAGGAAGAATCATGTGTGATTCTTCTTGTAAATTCAGAGGACACGTCGCTCTTTGAGGTGAGCCAAACAAGCAAAGCACACTGGTAATTTAAAATAAAAAAATGTCAAATTTAATACCAATTTTAAATTTTAACCCAATGTAAATTAAAATAAGAAGGTAAAAAACAATCTACCTAGTCTCTTTTCACTCGAGGATGCATGGTTGGCCCGTGGAGGAAAAACTAAATTTTAAACGTTTTTCCAAAATTAGAAAATGTATGGAATCTACAGGGGCACTAAGGAAGCAACATTGTAAAGCACTACAAATGGGGAAGACATAGAAGGAAGGTGAGCACCAATGATTGTGTCAGAGGTTGGAAGCATAGAAGGAAATGTTATAATGAAATTTGGTTTGGTAATTTTTTTTATTTTACCCTTTCGCAGTGTGCCCGACAGTAAAATGCATCGGAGTGTTCTTTTTAATTGAATGCACCGGTATGCTTATTTTATTTTACCCTAAAAAGGTGTGTTGGATATAGGGCCACACCAGTTTGTTTGCGTATGAGTAGCGCACCATACATATTTTTGGTTATATAGTAAAAAAACTCAATACTATAGTACTATTAAGCACACCATAATTGTTTTCCAATGCACCACCATTATAGATGCACTGGGGCTGCAGTGACTTTTAAGCACACTGTGGAAGGTTTATGGTTTTTAAATTAAATTTTTTTATTGAATAATCAAGTATTTTAACATGTTCCGACGCATTTTTTATACTCACATCGGTGCTCTTAGGTTATCATGGAGCAATGTGATGCATTTTATTTTTTATAAAACAAAAAATGATATTTTAGTATTTTATATTAATAGCAATTATCAATGCGCTTTGTTTTTTAAGCATTGGGGTGTTATGCTTGTAAGAGAACTAGTGTGGTCGATCGACTTAGGTGCAGATGTTCAAAAACCTCTGACCTCACACCTCTACTAAACACCTCCACTATAAACATATAATGAATAAATGTTTCAGGGAGGTTCCATAAAAACCTTCGCCACAAGGTGTTATCCTTGTACTGCCCACTCCTTTGGATCATTAATTCCTTCTATTGACCTAGAAACTACTTTGATTGTGAGGAGAATCCCTCCACACTTGGTACACACAACCTTGGTCATTCTCTTGTCAATTCTCATTGGCATATTTCTATTATTATATGGAAAATCATGATGAGCGAACAATGACCAACTCGCATCTTCGATCAAATCCTCCATTTTTATTGTGGACCTTTCCACATTAACCCCATATCTAAAAATTATTTTTGATCCCTTGAAATAACAATAAATTTGGAGCTCGAATAGTCAGTTAGAAAAGGTACACCTAATTCTTCCAGTAATTTTTACACCTAGGAAAAGAAAAATTTGTTTGCATGCATACTCTAATTCATCTAGATTTTTACATCTTATAGGTTCATACTATATTCCAGATCATGTACATTTGCTTGGATGGTTATCTACTGACAGAGCTATTTTCCAAGGATTTTGAAAGATAGAAACTGAGAAACAGTAAGCCAAAGAAATAAGCCTTCTCTAAAGACATTTTACAACATTTACTATTGAATATTATCTTGAGAATAAAAGTCTTTCTGGATCCACCCTTTCCAACCATGCCAAGCACGAGAACTTTCAATCGATCACTAGCTTCTCAAGTCTTGCAAAATCTCTCTCATGTCTAACTATAAGGGTTTGTGTATGAATAATCTTGTTGAAGCAAGAGATTCATAGATGGTTACAGAAGAAATGATTGAATAAGGAATAGTTGTGATGCTTTCCTTCATATTCTTCCCAATTTAATACTTGAGTTCCTCCAAGAACTCGGGAATTTGGGCCCACGTAGCCAAAGGAGACAATTTTAGATATTCTTTAATATCTGAAATAAGGTGAGTGATATTTCTACTTTATTGATATCAGGAAATAATTTATACCTTGGTGGAATTGTGCACTTTTGTACCATTTTTTATGCTTATCGGAGAAGTAGATCCAACATTTTAAGCCATATATTGATGGCTAAATCCTTGTTATATCACAGACAAGTGTGGATTCCATTCTTCATGTTCAATGTTGGGAAGTATAGCTAGATATATATGATGATAGGCTAGATGTTCATTACCAAATGCTCAAGGGATCTCAATACCTTCTTATCGTGAATAGTGATCCCTATCTGGTAAAGAATCTGGTTGATTAATTTGTCTATGCCCACACCAACAAATCTAGAGACAACAACAACTTTAGCCATGATATAATTTTGTTTAACACAAACACAACAAAATCACTCACATAGAGTATCTTCGAATATATATTCAAAAATCTCAAAATGAATAACGTTGGAGATTGAGTGAGTGAAAGGAGTATTACCTTCAAACAGCAACCTCTTCAGAGGAAAATTCAAGAAATTTAACACTTTCTGAATGGCCCTTTGAATGTTTTAGACAAAATTCACATTGTTGAACTACAAGAATTAGGCCTCCTTATGGTGTGAAATTTATAACATGAAATACCCACAGGTAAATTCCACTGCCATGGTTCAATGACAAAAAAGGGACCTCAGGAAAATGTAGAGTGAGGTGATCAACATTTTTTTTAATTTAGAAATGGGAACAGATGGAGAAATATAACTGCAACATTAAATATTACATGTACCTCACATTTGAACCTCATGTCACCTCGTGTGCTAATGGTCATTTGTGTCCCTCTGTTTGATGTAGTATAGTCACTAGAAGATGCATATGCATTGTTTGGTAGAGTGGAATTGTTGGAGGATACAGCTGCTGAAATAGGTAAATGGGTGAGGTTCGGAGAAGGTGCATACAATTGGCCTTTTATCTTATGCCTTCAAATATAGGTGTGTGTGGAGACAAACGGATGGGAATTATTTTCCACTTTCAAAAGAGAATTTAAAGACAATGTACCACTTGCAATTTCTAATAGTTAAACAAGTAGGTGTTGATGTTACAGTAGTTGTGGGAGGTATTAACCTCTACATGTAACCTTTGACGAGACTAGAATATTATGGGAAGCAAGAGAAACCCTAATTAGTTGGGTAATAACCCTAGAAGACAATTTGGCTCAAGAGAATAACTTATATTAAGTTATTAGCCTCCAAGAGAAGAAGTAAACCCAATTAGGTCACTTGGAGGACTATAAATAGAGGGTGCTTGATCTCATTTGCACTCACTCACTCTCACAACTGCATAAGGGCTAGTGGTGTGCATGACTGGTGGAGAGTTGCAGTTGTTGCAGTGGTGACTTTTTCTATGGTTATGGTTTGGACTTTTTGCTTAGTACGCTAGCTTTGGAGAGAGATACACTAACTTGGTTGGATATTTCTTCTAGTGTTTGCTTCCAAAATTATTTTTTCTGTCAAGGTTAAGGTGCTCAGGGGTGGCCACTATGCCTATGGTTGGGTGACAATATAGTGATATTTTCTATGGTGAAATGAGAACACCTATTATTTTACAGGTTATGGGCCCACACTATCTTTAGACAGCTTAACCACTGGAAGGTATATTGCGAGGATTTTATCAGTTGCAATTGCAGTTGTAGTTAGAGTTTTGTTGCAACAACTAAACCCTAACCCTCTTGTTGAAGCACCTTAAGTGAATCCCTTGACCTAATTCCCAGATAGCCTATTGCACCCTAGCCAAGCGCACCTCCTAGTAATCTCAGCAAGTCAAGGCATCAAGTTTGATTTTTTGGTCAAAGTCAAATTCAAAGGTTGGCCAAGTCAAAGTCAAAGTTTGACCAAGTCAAAGTAGTCATGACTTACTCTATGAAGTCATAAAACAAGTTAGAAGGAGCTTTAAACTTTAGAGCATGGAATACAAAAATTGACCTCATCCTTGCCAAGAATAAAGTCTTAGATATCATGAAAGGAAATATCATGGAACCACAGTTTGAAGCAAGAAAAGAGAAGGAACCTCAAAACATTGCAACATTGGAGAAGTTCAAGGATAATGGCATTAATGCTATGAGTATCATAGTGGACTTTGTAAAGGATCACTTGATACCCTACATTTCTTGTATTAACTCATCCAAGAAGATGTATGATTCCCTAACGAACCTTTTCTCAATCAGAAATATTGGACAAGTGATGAATCTGAAGAATGAACTTTGTGACTGATCTAGGATGTTTTCATCAAAGTGACTTATAAAGAATTGCATTAAATGAGCATAAATTAAAGTGCATCATTAAATAAGGAAAAGATTAATAATGAAGAGACATAAGCATCAAATCTGAACACAAAAAACTTGATAACAGAGTTCATCCTCGGTGGACTACGTCTATGAGTCCTGCTCTCAAATGGGTAGGAATTTTTATTAACTCAGCAAAAGAATTTGGAAAAATACATAAGAATACCTCATTTTGAAATCAAGTTGCAGAAGTTTTGCTCAAATCAGAAAATAGATAGTACCATTGAATTCATGGCATTGAATTAGCCAAAAAAAATTGTCTCCATGCTTCAGTCTGACTCTGGCACTCCTAGGCCCAAGAGAAACTCTGTCTTAGTTTTTTTTCCCTGTAACCTACAATAAATGTTGATAAAAATGTATCGAAATTTGTGTCGGTCTGTACCCTCACATGCCTCCCTCCAACACTGGGCGGATTCACTTTAAAAAAAAAAAAAACCAGCATTGTAATCAACGCAATCTATTGCCTTTATGGTTGGTGGAGCATGTGTTAAGGCGTTGATATAGGGGGAGGTCTCGGGGTCATGCCCATGGGCCTCCCCTGTTGGGTATCTGTTTTAACATATATATATATATATATATATTTATATTTATATTTATATTTAAAATGGTTGTTCCACCAATTTTAGCAGTGGTTCTAGATATAATGGTATATATATCGTTTTGGGGAATTTCGTTCTCGGGTTTTCATTGGGAATTTTCCCACTGCCACATGGCAGCCAACCATTATTCCACATCAACCAACTATACCATCACCTTCCACGTCAACATATGACCTACCATATCATCGTATGGTCTTCCATGTGGCGCATTATTACTGGTCCACGGAATGACCCAAAAAGGCCAAATATGAGTGACAGGTGGCAACCTCTGGTGTTTCCACATCACCATGTTCACGTCATGTTGATGTCAGCATGACATGTGTTACCTTCCTACATGTGCCATGTATTTTGTATGGATGTTGACATCATCTGTACTAATGTTCATGTTAGTAGTACGAATGGTGACTCATCCCCCTACTGACTGGTCTAGGTTGACCAAACTTTGACCAAAAATATCTTTCGATCACTAACTCTATTTGATGATTCATTTGTAATGTTGGAAATCTTGTGACGCTCTCTTCATGATGATGTCACTTTCACTGAGTTTTGAGAACTTTGAATTTTTTTCCTTTCTCTATCTGCTGAGGCGATTTTGAGCTTCTTGATTTGCTTCTACGAGTTTTGAGTTTTCCTTAGTCTTCTCTGGATCCTTTTTGGATCACCCATTCCCACTGATATATTTTTGGACCACCAAAATATTTCATCAATCAACAGATAAATGAGGGAATATTCCCCTCACCTTGTCCTTCTCAATCCACTTTTCCTTGCTTGGATGTATGCCCTTTAAGCCTACTCGAAGATAATCAACATCACCCCTGCGTGAAGTCCTCGTCTTTTGTCCAGGATGATATCTTCCCTTAACTCATCCAAGTACCCAGGAGAAAACTCATCAACTGAAGGTATTGAAACTTCCTCATCCTGATCCATGATCATGGGAGGCTCAAAAAGTTTCAATCTCTCTACATTTATAACTGACTAAATCTGCATATAAGGTGGAATATCCAGATGGAAATTATCGGTACTACTTTTCTCCAAAATAGTGAAGGGTCGATAACAAATGGGCTTGAGTTTCTTTCCTTCACCCTTCAATCTCTCCTTGTTGATGTGAATCCATACCCGGTCTCCAACCTGGAACTGATGATCAACCCTATGTTTATCATGTCGAGATTTATAATGTGCTTGAATTTTCTCCAATTGTTCCCTGATTTCTTGGTGTACCTGTTGGATCCTCTCGATGAACCTGCAAGATCTGTCTTCATTTATTTCTTCATTTGAATTGGCATATCTCCCATACATAAAGTCCAAAGGAACTTTAGGTAGGTACCCAAAACATGTCTGAAAAGGAAAACATTGAGTCAAGGAATGTAAGGCTCAGTTGTAAGCATGTTGTACATAGGGTATTTGTTCATCCCATAACTTGGGATGCTTGTTGCAGTAGCCTCGAAGAAAAAGTACCATTTTTTGGTTTACAACCTTTGTCTGTCCGTCAGTCTGTGGATGGAAAGCAGTGCTCCTCTTCAATTTGGTGTCCATAATTCTCCACAAGCTTGTTCAAAAATCCCCAATGAATCGAGTATCTCGATCCGAGATAATGGATGTGGGTAACCCAAACATACTGAAAGAAGAGATTAGCAGTATTCTCAGCATTGATTTTCTTTTTACATGGCATTAAGATACACCTATTTTTGAACCTATCCACTACAACATACAAATAGTCATGACCCCCTTTCGACATTGGTAAACCCCCTACAAAATTCATGGAGATACTTTCCCATGGATGGGATGGAATAGGTAGTGTTGAGTATAGCCCCAGTTTTCTATTAGTGGGATTACAAGTAGAACACATCACACACCCCTTTACATATTTAGTTAAAATTACTTTCATTTGAGGCCAGTAACAAAACCTATGCAAATGAGCCATAGTTTTTCCTACCCTAAAATGCTCAGACACAAGAGAAGTGTGAGCTTATCGTATTACATGGACTCGTTCACTTGTAGGAATACTTCGCTTTCCAAGATGGTAGAGTAATTTTCCCTACAGATAATAGTTCTCTATATGTGCACCATGGGTTAGTTTCTCATATACTTCTTTAAAATCTTCATCAATGGCATATTCTTCCACATAGCTATCATGAGATAAAGAAGTATTCTTAAAAATAATAGAAGCAACAAAAGGAGGTCTAGAAAGCATATCAGCTACCTTGTTACTTGTACCCTTTTTGTATTTGATTACCAAATGAATTGTTGTAGGAAACCCATCCATCTGTAGTGTCAATATTGTTGTAGTTTGGTTTGTGCTTGGAGATACTAAAAGGGTTAGTGATCTGTATGTATGATTGTTTCCTTCCCTAACAAGTAGTGTTTCCATTTATTTACACTTTGAACTAATGCATACAACTCTTTATCGTATGTAGGATAGTTAACAACAGCTTGGTTAAACGTTTCGGAGTGTTAATAGATAGGCTTATGATATTGCATCAATACTTCACCCATGGCATATTTGTTCGCATCTATCTCGATCTCAAAGGGATATTGAAGATTCGGCAATGCTAATACTGGTGCGGTATTGATCTTTTCCTTCAAAGTGTTGAAATATTTTTGTTTATTTCCTCCCCACTGAAAAGTGTTCTTCACACTGGTTAAGGCATGCAAAGGAACTTCTATGAAGGAGAAGTTTGAAATTTATCTCCTCCAATACTGGATTGCGCCTAAGAAGCTTTGTATCTCGGTTACATTTTTTGGCTCAGGCCAATTTACAATTACATCAATCTTTGAAGGATCAATTTTTAATTGTCCTCCTCCTACAATATGACCTAAGTACACAAGTGTAGTCTTACCAAATTCACATTTGGACAGTTTCACATACAACTTTTCCCTTTGCAAAGTATCCAATATTTTTTTACATGCCTCACATTTTCATCCCAAGTCCCGCTAAAAATAAGAATGTCATCTAAATATACAATCATAAAATCATCTTGAAAAGGAATGAATACATCATTCATCACACGCATGAAAGTTGTCGGAGCATTACAAAGCCCAAAAGACATAACTAACCACTCAAATAATCCATGTTTGGTTTTAAAGGCAGTCTTCCATGCATCTCGTTCTGAAACCCTGATCTGATGGTATCCACTATGCAAATCCGACTTAGTGAAATAAACAACATTCTTTAACTGATCAAGTAAATCATCTATACGAGGAAGAGGGTATCGATTTTTCACCGAGATTTTATTTAAGGCTCAGTAATCGACACACATTCTCCATGTTCCATTATTCTTTGGCACCATCACGATCGAAGAACCACAAGGATATGAGTTGGGCCTGATGACCCCTTGATCCAATAAGACCTGTACTTTCTTCTTGATCGATGTCATCTCCACCACTGACATCTTGTACATGCCCACATTAGGAAGAGGGGAATCCTGCTGAAGATGTATTTCACATTGGATTTCCCTCTTAGGAGGTAATCCATCTGGTTCCTATAAAATATCATCATACTTAGAAACAATATCAATTAATTCTTTCTTATGAGAAGGATCACATCCTTGGAAAGCATCAGATGTTCTGACATCTTTCTCCCTTACGATCATGAGTACATATCTCTTGTTAGTGTTTATGAGTCTCTTCATTTGTCCTACACTAACAAGTCTTGTGTTTACTGATCCAAGTGGATTTCGGTGGACACCCAACTCTTCCAACTAGATCTAAACAGTTTTCTGGCAATTTTGGTAATTTACTATTTTTAGCAGTTTTTTTGGGCCCCAAACTTACGGAGCCATTTTGAGGCCCTAAAGGACATTTTTTGGGAAAACAGGGAGAAACATATAATTTCATTCAATGTTTCTCACACAAAAAGTTTTAGTCCTCGAATAGATATTTCTAACGGTGTATCGAGCGCCCCAAA
>SNQJ01S0152684.1:0-22784 GCA_010110895.2 Picea sitchensis | reverse complement strand
TTGTAATCATCTTCTCATGGATGCGAGTAGCAGCCACATCTCTTCTCAGAGATAAGCTACCAGCGCCTTAGCTAGTTTATTTACATTCTGTTTGTAAGCATATTTCAGTCATTTGTTATTAATGAAATGAAGTCTTATTTCCGCTGCATCTCTGCATTTATGTGTTTTTTTGTATTTCATTGTGTTCCTACATAAATCCGGATCAATGCTACATACAACATCTACATAATGAAATGACTAACATACAACATCAATATTTTACAAAATGAAATCTATGATACAGAAAAAATTTCTAAGTACATATTGACATAATGAATTGAAATAATACCAAATTTAAAATACAGGGAAGGGTTAGAGATATGTTACAACCACCCATGAAATGGATGAAATGATGCCACAAGTGTATGAAACATCCTTTTCCAGGATGACTCACAAAATACCCCTTCCCAAGTTTTATCAACTTGGAACTTTTTGGGTGGAAGAAACAACCAGACTTCATGCTCCTTCCTTCCTTCAACCAAACACTGGAATATGACAAGCCGTGTAAACTCTGAATACTTTGTTTCTCATGAATGTCAAGGTGGGAGGCCAACCAATACTCACAATGATATGACATCGTTAAATTGAAGTCGCCTTCCATTTCCACATAATTATGCATTAACTCATCTTCTAGTTGAGAGGTTGAAAAAGAACATACCACAGGAACCATCATACTGTTTTCTTCAAGATTTTCAAAGTTACCCTTCAAAAAGATTGGTGCCTCGGGAGTAGGGTGGGGACTTGAATGATCTAGATATTCAACATTTTCAAACTCAAGTTCCTTTATTTCCTCAAGGTGAATGATTGGCTCATCCATGGATTCATCTGGAATTTCCCAATGAACTTCCTTATCTTTTTCACTATCAAGCTCAAGTTCAAGGGGGTCCAGATATTCAACATAAGTTTCATTTTCTGCAAGGCGAGCCTCCATGATATCTAGTTGTAAGTTCATGGATTCAAACTGTTTGTTATGGGAAATCTGTATGGCCTCACACTGTTTTGCATGGGCAATCTGCATGTTCAGAATTATTTCTTTAAGCTCCTTAATGGGATTTGGTGGAGTATCTTCCTCCATGTCTGAACTGATTGTGTCCATATCTTGAAGGTTCCTTCCCTTCCTTCTTTCCATAAAATCATCAACCAATTCATGTGGAAACATGCTAGCTTCATCCAAAAACCAACTTTTAAGTTTAAGGATGCAGAGAACAAGCCGTGAGTTCCTTCTTGAAGAACATGCTAGCTTCATCCAAAAACCAACTTTTAAGTTCAAGGATGCAGAGAACAAGCTGTGAGTTCCTTCTTGAAGAATACTTTGTCAAATTATTTTAAAGTGGAGTCGCCAGATGACCCAGTTTATCTCAGACAAACAAGAGCATCAAACAAAGAAAAAACCAGAAGAAAAACAAAAGTTAATTTATTATGTTTGGAACAAGCATTGGAAATCAATGAGTGCTTCTTCTCCAAGAATCTCAAGCAACCAACAAGGATTGCTCCTTGCAGTATACTTGATATATTTTTTTAATGGAGTCACCACTTGGAAAAGAAGCAAACAAAAAACAACAAATGCAAGTTCAAAGAATTTTTAGTTCTTAAAAGAAAAAATTAGTCGTTTTGACCAAGGATAAATGACTTATCCCCGACAGCAACGCCAAAGATGTTGTCATCCTAATACACACTCGAAAATATGAGCTAAGTCTGGCTCACTTAGTGTTTCCTTGGAGGAACAATGCCTAGGTTCACAGCCCACACTGTCACTTTGACCGGAACCTCTTCTGTCTAGGTTCACTCCTAGGGAAGCCAAGGGGGGTAGTCCCTAGTTTCTAGATTAGTTTTAGAGTTAAGTTTTAGGAGTTAGTTTTAATTTTTTAAGACTTGGGGGATTCTAATCCTAAGATGCATAAGCAGTAATGCAAGATGCAAGGGTTAGTATGTTAAGCAAGACCTTTTTCTAGGGCAACTAAGACTAGTGCCTAAGATTGGGCAAGGGGTCAACTAAAGTTAAAGGGGATTTCTTTACAAGTATGATTACAATATTACTTACAAAACAATAACTGAATCAAATATTGAGTACAAGATTTACAATTAAAGAATGTTAGAATACAACTAACAAGCTAACCACTTTAATTATTTTATGTGCAGGATACAAGGAGATCAAAGCATCACATTACATTTATGAGATCATCATCAATACATCATCAATACATCAACAAAGAAGATTTATGATTTTTAAGCACGTATATTATTAAGATGAATGATACCCACTCTTAGTTATTAAACCTTCAAAGTATTTATTAGATTGAGTCCAAGGTTGAATTATTAAGCTTCCTTAAGATTATTAAGTTTTAGTTACTTTTATTAAGCTTTCACCAAAGCCTCCTCCTCCTATTTCCAAATGATTGTTGGATGCTCAAGAAGTATGGCAACAAGGCCTACCCTAGCTTCACAGGTTAGCTTGAAAGATTGAGTTCTTACGGAAATGATGCTCCACGCCACGAGACTGTCTCCGGCCTAATCACCTTCTGTTGCCTCTCAATCCCCGTTTTAGATGGTGAAGATGGTGGTCTAAGGTACCCTAAATAGTCTATTAAGTTATTATATGAATTAGATAGACTTTTAGGAGTGTTTTAAGAGTTTTATGACACTTTCAAGATATGATTTAGTGACTTGGCCGAAACTCATTTCAGCCCAAAAAATGTGTTGATTAAGTTTATGAGATCAAGAGCATTAACACATATATGCTATGTGAGATCAAGTCACTTGATTGCACAATTAGATAGCTTGCAAAGTAGAGAAAGAAAGAACACGGGCAATAACAACTTGCCAACAAGATGAAAAGAGAAACACACTTATCTTATGATTGAGAGTATTAAGATATGAGCATTAAGTGTGAGAAAGAAAAAGATTTAAGTGTTTGCCTACTTATCAACTTATCAATGAGATTACTTCAAGCATGTGGCAAATGGCCTTAGAGATCAAACATGAAAGAAAAGAAGCACCATTCACTTATTGAAGCATTTAAACATTTAGAATTATAGATCGAAGCATCTAGGAAAAAGATTTAAACTTTGAAGAGCTTTAAGCATGCAACTAGATCTAGTTAAGTTATTGATGCCCAATAGGTTTAAATTTAAAGATTAATGTGTGAAAGATCTAAATCTATATTATTTTAACCATTTAAGCACAAATAGATCAAAGCACATTAAAACCCCAACCTTACAATTTGGGGTATTCCTCTCCCAAAATGTAGGTAGTTATTAAACTTTAGAAGATAGCTTGGAAAGAAAGAGACAAAGAAAGCAAGAGAGACAAGCAAGCAAGGTAAACAATCAAGGCAAGTAAGCAAGAGAATGAGCTCACTAACTCCACGTGCTAGGTTAGGAGAGTGACCTTGAGATGAAGAAATGAAAGTAGATCTAAGCCCAAACTCACATGTGGGAGGTATGCCATACCAATCATTCTCCCACACTATGAGCAACTAGAAATCAACAAGAAGTGAAAGAAAGTATGCCCAAGAAGAAAGAAGAAGTGAAGAGGAAGGTTGAGAATGTTACCCACTTGAAGAAAATGGTCTTGGAGTGTTGTGTGGACGTTTTTGGGGTAGCATAACCCTCTCAACCATATCTGAACCTGCAAAAACCAACAAGGTATACTTGCTGGAAATGCTACATACAACAAACAAATATGAAGAAAAATTTCTTTTTTTGGTAGAATATTTTCACATAGAAATTTTTATAGAAAAAAGTAGATTTAGATGACCTATATGCTATGTTAAGCTAGCTGAAATATATATGATAGGACATCAAGAAAGAATGAGAAAAGAAGAGAGAGAAAGGATGATCTTATATGTGTCTCAAGGGAGGACTCTTCCTTAAGGCATTCTCAATGAAACCCTTGAAGCCAATCCTGCCAAAAATTAGCAATATCTATGCATACAAAGATAATATGGCTGAATGTTAATAAGATGAAATACTTGCACCCTATCTAGCAAACCCACATATATAGATCTACAAGAATACTCTTTGTTAGATCTACCCAAGTAACACTTTACCCAAGATCGAAGCTATGCATAAATCAAATTAAACCATACAAGTTTACCTCCATGTAGCAAGAACAAAAACACTTATTTCTCTTCCAGTGATCCTGCAAAGTTTCTCCTTTATATTACTCAAAAAATGGATCATGGAGAAATACTTGCTCCAAAACCCTAAGAGCCAAAGAATAGAAGAAAGATGGAAGAAAGAGAGAGTGTGTGTGAGAAATCAAGTAGAATAACATTAACTCAAGATATGTTGAGTTGGGAGTGAGGAAAGAGATCTATTTATACTTGGAGAGACAAACCTACCTCTCTTGGATCAATGCCAAGTGTCCACCACCAAGCGCAAGATGAGATCCCAAGGCTAGGGCACACCATCTAGGGTTTAGATCATAGATCTAGGGTGTAGATTGGTGTGGGAAATGTTGGGATCACACAAAAGAGTAGTGTGGGGCTTATGAGATGTGTGCCAAGGGAGAAAAAGGAGCCCAACCATAAAAAAAACAAATTTTCCTAGGAGATCCACAAGAGGTGGGGGGTAACTCTCCATGGAGGGCGCACCATTTGGGGGAGAGGAGAGGAATTAACGAGGGAAGGGGAGTGGAGAGGCATTGGGATGAAGAAAAGAGGTAGTGGGAGGTTAGGAAAAGCGTGCCAAGGGATAACATAAGTCTACCATTGATTTTTTTTATCATTTTTTTACTTTTTGGAGACTTTCTAGAAGGAAGGCACACCACTCTAAGAAAAGTGACGTTTTTGCTTTATGGCTAGGTGTGGGGGTGATGTGAGGGTTGGAAAATGTTAGGAAATGTTAGGAAAGGTTAAGAAAAATCTCTCTCACCTTTATCCATCTTTACATCATCCTTTTAACTCATTTTTAAAAATTACATTTTTGCTATGTTTGGACTTAGCAGTTAAAATTGTTGTTTTTGACTGACTGACACTCGAAGTGGACAAACCCATAGCAAAAGTTGTCCGACCGAGCTGAAACTTGGTCCATGGATGTGGGGGGTGCTATTCCATTTCTTTTGTGCACAAATACCCCTATCAAAAGTCCAAGGACCTAGTTTTTACAATTTTTGCTCAAGAATAATTAATTAATTAAATAATTAAACTTCCAAACTTAGGGAAATTTAATTAAAAATTAATTAGTTAAAAAAAACTATACTAGACTTGATGGAATTCCATGAAACTTTCTAATATGTCTTGCATGGTCATTTACAATAATTCCCTACAATAGTTACCAAAAGATAAGCCCACTAGAACGTTGTTCACCACTTTGGAGGAATTATTGCGAGTGTGAGGGAAAAAATCAAGGGAAATCAAAAACGCTGAAAAACCCAATTGATAACCCGAGGATAAAAAATCCTCGGTGAAAAGAACTCTCCTAGTGAGCTGATCTCAAGGTAACTGACCTAGACATGACTCATGCAGACCTATTACATTATTGACCCACGCAGGGGTGCAGAAATTTCAGTTACAAAAAGAAGTGTTGGGGCCAAACAATGCCCTGTAGAACCAAAGTCTTTGAAAAATTTGCATATGATGATGCATCTCTTCTTGGCACATGGAGTTGACCACCTATGTTGGAGAGGCGGTCAACAATGCCAAAAGTCTTCTCACAAGCCATTGATTGGACCATTTCATGAGTTGAAACCCATTTTAAAAATGCAACCTTTTGAGCACTAGGGGTTGGATTTTATTGGTCACTTTATTCCAACGAAGGGGACACATGCTAGGTACATAATTATTGCAACAATTTTTTTCACAATGGGGGAATATGCAAGGGTTGTAAAATTGGACTTAATAGTTATTATGTTTTTGATTTCGTGTTTTGTTGGTTTGAATAACCAATACATATCACTTCAAATAGAGGGACCCACTTTACATGAAATTTGATTAATATTTTCAATGTCATGCACCATAAAAGGAACCCATACTAACCAAGAGATAATGAACATGGTAATTGTTACCCCCCCCCACCATTGCCTAGGGGTAACTAGAGGAGATCATGTCTCATGGCCCACAATGAAGACAATGATCCTAATGATCATGATGATCAACATGTCCACTCATGGTAGCCCAACAACCCCTCTCAAATGCCTCTTTCACTTTTGATCAACAAAGCTCATCACATCCAATTAACACAATCTTTGGGAGATGGTGGTCCAAGCGTCATCATGAGGTACATTAGTCCTTTTGTCATATGAATTGTTTTACTTAATATACCAGGCATGTGCATGACGATTAATTGTTGAAGTTAGGTAATGAATCATAAGCTTAATAAGCTATGTGTGTTTCCTTGTTTCACCTTGGTGGCCATCATTTTCACTCTAGTCTCGTGTTGTCCACCACCCAAGGAAAAGGGGTATTACTGGGGGGCTCTCACAAGGGTAACATTCCATTTCCTCACCATACTTAACACTTACCATCTTGGAGCCTGTCACAATGTACTAAACTTTGGTAATGGGTCATGGTTCATTCTCTTATGAGAAGAGGGGTTAAAGTCCTAGAGGTTGATTGCAACTACTAATAAAAATGATAAAGAAAGAATATTGTGAAAGAAAGAAAGAATGGGATAACAAGGACTCTTAAAAGCCAGTCCATACTTGAGATTTTCCCTTTTCACGTTCATCCCTGTCCCAAAGAAATGAATGCTAATGATCAAAACCTTATAAAGAGGACTTGCAAACTAATAAAAGGATAATATAAAAGGCATATTAAGGGGTTGGAAAAATGTAGTGCCTAGAAAGAGGTAACTCAAGAGAAAGTACACCCTCTATAAAAATGCTCACAAAAATGGACCAAATGATTGTGTAAGCCATGAAGTAAGCCCATCACGTTTTACTATCACACTTACACTTGAAGGGTTATTTTTTTTTCTTTCCCACTTCCCTTAGGACATATCCCTCTACTTGGGTCTTTTCTTTCTTACTCTGGTTGGCACACCTAATAGGGTCTGATAATTTTCCTCCCATATTTAAACTTGCTAACTTACGTAAAGTCTTGAACTAATGTGAAGTTTGAAAGGGATTCTTAATGTGAATTGTTCATGTGGTTTCTATGTTAAGTGACAAATTAGCTTATATGATTTAAGGTCTCTTATACTTTGTGAGCTTTGGTCTTACTTGATTCCATACTTTGATTTGATTTGGATGCACCTGACATGATTCTTTGAAGGACGTCCTATGTTTTCACCTAGGACATCGTGCATGATTTTACAGGATATGGCACGTGTGATGCAGAGCATTGAGTCATTGGATGAATTGAAATACTTGGACACATGCTCTCACATCTTTTGGACCTTGGATGATGGATAGATGGGCTTGCATTTTCTAGATATGGTCATGATGGCACACTTATAGGCAGTGTTATCACACAATTTGTAGCTTGGGAAAATCCCAACCCAAGCCATAAGTGTGTGACACAACTGGGAACACTTATCACTATCACCTCAATATATGTCCCCCTCGTTTCAGTGAAGGATAAATCCAACACAAGAGAGGATTCATGGGTGACCCTAGGGGGTTTCAGATGGGAGAATCAAAGATCTTGGAGAATTCCCCTATAGTTCAAGGTCAAGGATATAAATGAGGCTTGAGAGGAAGTCTTATGAGTTGTGAATAGTTGCCAAGGTTATGTACCTACAAAATAATGTTAGACATGCTCAGAACAAGACAATATATAACAATTAAGGTCTCAAAACCAATGGAGAACCAACAAGAAACCTTGTTGTCCCAAAATTGCAGCAGTATGGAAATATATATCAACAATAAATAAGTTATGACAGCTGCAAATTAAACCATCAAAGTCAAGTGTATGATGTTGGAAAGCAAAGCTAACAATTAGTAGACAATCTTCCAATAATTAAACCAAGACTTTGATAACAAAGGGGGTTGTTACTAAGTGTTATCAACAAGATTTTATAACAGCCTTATGTCTGTAGCAAAATTTTTCTGCAACAACAAGTTCTAACCACTAAAACCAACAAGCAATCCACCCAAACAATAGCCTTTAAGCAGTAGATCAATTATGATAGTGTGCAAGTGAATTTCAGCGGTAGAAAAGTGAGTAAGAGAGTGAAAGAGAGCAAGTTTGTTGTATCCCTATTGGTTGTAGCTAAATGTTTATTACAACAACGAGATCACTTTGGTGATGGAGTCTCTTGTTTATGAGCTAGGGTTTATTATTCCACTAGGGGTGAAAGCTTGTTTACTCACAAGGGTGTAAGCCTTTTTACTCCTTGTAGTTGTTGATGTTTGGACAACATTGGGAAGACATTCTCTTAGAATAATAATTAATAATATAATTATTGATTATTAAATATAATATATAATAAGTAAATGATAATAATAAATAATTATTGATTATTCAAGGGATGCATCATTTCATGGATGGTCACCATATGTTCCCTATATATGGAACACTCATCATTGTAATAATATATCCATCATATCTTATATGAAGAAAAACCAACATGGTATCAGAGCAGGACTGGGCTAACTCTCACAGGAGGGCCCAGGATCATGAAAGAAAGTTGCTTTTATTTTTTTTAGTAAACAAGGTGCTCATCAATTTAAATTTTCGTTGGTGAGCATATATACGTGTGAAAGGGTGTGAGAATTGTTGATTTCAACCGGGTTCAAGAAGCCAGACCTATAACATGATATGGCTTGGCCTTGCGAGACATGGAAGAAAATATCTGGCAAAATCTTCCCGACGATATGTTGTTTATGATTTTGGTGAGGTTGACCCTTTGGGTTCTTGTGAATCTGAAGAGTGTGTGTAAACAATGGAATTATATCCTATCGTCATTGATATCTAACCCTTTGCAAATAATGGATCCAAACTTGCCATTTCATTCCCTTCCTGGGTTTTTCTTGCAACTAAATTGGGGTCACAAACATGACGTGGAAACTTCCGTTATAGAAGGAAATGGTTCACAAATTTACAAAGTTCCTTTGCATATCACTATTGCGGATGTTAGTAAAAGATTCTTGTGCAACATTCGTGTACCACATGATTACTTAAGTAATCCGGTTACGGGGACTTGGAGATGCCTCACCCTCCCTTCTCGTGAAGGTCAAATTCCTGTATATTTGTTTTTCCATACGATGACATTTGATATTTCTACCAGGCGTTCCACAGTCATAGTAGGCGAACATAATTCTGATGACCGACTCGGGGGATTAATAAAATATTCATGGAGATTTATGACTTAGAATATGATGCATGGAAGTCTAGGGTTTCTACCCCAGTCCCCCGCTTATATGTATTGCCTCACCTTTTGGGTATTCATTCTCAGGGAAAATTTTACTTCCGTGTTCTCTGGGGTGAATCCATTTACTGTTTGGCAGTATTCACGGCTGCAGAAAGGACTTGGAAAGTAATGCGAATGTCGCAGGTATGTAACCACCGGTTATATTTAGTTGGATTTGATTTCCATGGACGATTGGTAATTTGGGGAAAACTGTAATGAAAGAAAATATAATTGTCAGTCGAACGTTCCCCTATAGTGCTTACTGTGCTATAATGTTCCAACACGTTTGATCTTTTAAAGCATGTATGATATCTGTGTTTTATTCCATGTGAAGGTTATCGTTAGAGTGAATGTGAGCCCAACCACCTAAAGACTCACTTTGAGTGTGTGTGGGCCCCACCACACGCAATGCGTGGGTCCTGTTAGCACCATAAGTCACCTCTGGATTGTGGCAGAGGTAAGCCCAGTACCCATCAGTTTATGTGTCACAATGAACAATTTTAAAGGGGGTCGAATGGGCACAGGTTCAGGATAATATCATTTTAACTTGGAAAACTAGACCAGCATGCACCTGCAAATGAGGTCTCGATTCAACTTTAGTTAGTAAGTTGTAGTAAGGGTGAGCAGGAAGAATAAATTGAGGAGAAAATGAAAGGTCTTCTCTGGACAACAGGTCGTCCAACAGCCTAAGGAGGAAAAACTCAGAAAACAAGATCTTCTTGGATTCGGAGTTCAAGAGACTGAAAACGCTATAACCGGGCTATAATCTAACATCCATTACAACTCAATCATAAACATCCATGTGAATCCTTCAATCATGAACATTCAGTATCAGAGGCAATAAAGAATGGAAACAAGAAGCTGAATTTCATTAAACCAAAAGTCTCAGATCGAATTACATAACCATATAACCAGTGTGCTTTATAAAAACTTTACAATGTGGGAGCGTAGCTCAACCATCGACCCTCACAAAATATCAAAACTACATACATATACTCAAAAATTCGCCCAACAGAGGAGTGCTCGAGCTTCTCGCCTAATGCCATATGCATGTGTCTTCTCAGTCAGACTGCGCATGCAGTCTCCTCTGCACATGCCTTCCCCTGTCAGACGCAAGCTCTCCTTTGCCAGTTCTTTCTGGCTTTCCATTTATGGGGTGAGACAAGGTCTCAACTACCGCCTCACTTCATTAGCTGCCTTTTCTCAGGATTAAAACGTGGCTTAATGCCCAGGGGGCGACGACACGTTGCTCTCAGATAGGACTCTATATAAACATGTGATTGCGGGGCCACTCAAAGGTGGTTTGGGTTCACACCGCTTTTGAGCCCGCAATCCACCACCATTTTCCATGTATTACTTTTTCCAAACCACGACTTCAATTGCGGGACCACTCAAGAAAATCATCACCTGAGCACGTCGCATCCCCACAATGGATTGTGGTCGTCGATCTTGTGATCTTGGGTGAGGATTTACGATCAATGGCTCAAATCTGCCCTCTTCAGATCAATGAATCAAATCTTCCCTTTTCAAATCGACAGTCGAGATCTGCTTCAGGACTTCGGGCTTCGTCCTTTCTCATGGCGCTATACTTCATGCAATTTTGAAATCTCGAATACTTGGGGGCCGTTAATCTGGAATGCTCCTGGAATCTCCACTGCTGACAAAATTCAACCTATTTGTTTGTATTTTAAGCCTGAAATGAGTTGCTCTGCATGCTGCGCTTAGACGCTTCATGTGCAGACCACGAACTTGGACGACCTGCTACCCTTGACAACTATATGTGATAACATTTGGCTCCACAGTGGATGACATTCTCCTTGCGAGTTACCAAGAACAAGTAGTTCTAGTTGCCTTATGCATTGGGCTATGGAGTCATGCTCAAAAAACATCCTGTTGAGGATTAAAGGCCGACAAGCACATTATCCTAAAAATGAAAGCAAAATACATGGGCTACGAAGGAGCTTATTTATGTACATTCCTATACTATGTGATTTTTTACATAGTGCTAGGTGAAAGCAAACTTCCACCATAACCATTCAAGTAACTTCCTAACTAGAAGCTCCTTCACTCTGTCCATGATTAGTAACATATGATGCAACCATGACAACAAAGTGGTTACATCCTTCAGCTTTCCTCCTAATGTTGAGGTTAGGATAAAGCTGAGTGGCTTCAAAACATGAAGGAAATACAACTCCATGTATTCCTTCACAGGCTCATAGGCCAAACGACAAACTCCAGAAAATTTATAACATGCGGCCTGCTCTGTCACACACATGCTCACACATGGATGAATATATTTGGTAGGAACAGGTGGATGAGAGGCTGATGCAAGTTGATTGACCTCAAACGATGGCTGCTCACTTACAGGCTCTGGATAGGAGATAAACTACCCCTTTTCTTCTTTGTCTGCTCTGAAAACATTTGCTAGATGAGAGCAAGAAGTCTCTTCATGTGTATCCAAGGATGGTTCTTTCTCTCTATCATGTTGATCTTGGTAGGAGATTTCTATTTCATAAGAATATTGGCAGCCTATGCTTTATGCTTCTGAATACTCTTCAAGGGTAGGTGAGCGCATAACTCTTTTATCTTGCAAAGAGAAAAGAACAATATCTTGATTCTTTTCTTCAACCATTTCTTCTTTTAAATCTGAGATAGCAGGTGTACTACGGGTGGAAAATAATGCATCCATAGTTATGCCATCATCAACGCTATCATCAATCATATCTGGAAGGGCTTCTTCTTGGGAAATAGAGAGAGAAAAAATTTCATTTGTATTTGCAAAATACTCACTTTCATCCTTGCTTTCTCTCTCAATCAGATATTCACCAGACTCATCACACGAGGAACACTCTATTGTCTGCAGAATGTGGAGTGCAAACTTCTTACAACAATCATAAAAAATAAGACGAGCTGGGTAAATATTCTCGTAATACGAATTAAAAGCATCATGAAAATCCTTCAAAGAATGGATACTAGTAGCAGGAGAGAGATAGACACCATCCAAGAGCATCTTCTTCTAAAGAAAAAATGAACATCTTGATCCAGACATCCTCATGAAAGAAGCCATGTTCAAGCATGCATACATGAAATTTTAATAAGTGCTCACCGGGATGGTCATGCTTGCCTCCTCTGAATCTTGGAAGATAATCATCCCATTCGTTTATAGCTGACACTGGATGTGGATAACCAGATATGGCTGAAAAATTGAAAGGGGCAAAATTCTGAGCCAAGATAGCCAAGAGATGTGGATCCTCTTTTTCTCCTTCATGGCTCTCCCGATGATCAGTTTCACAATCACTATAAAAAGGAACCATGGAAGAGCTCTGCACTTCATCGTCTTCATTGGGATATCCGTCAAAAGCTATTTTTTCTTGGTCAATATCTGACATCACTTCTTCATCATAAGCAAGGCTGCCAAGAACATCTGTTTTCAGGACCGGAATATCCTCTGCGTTTTCTTCATAACAACGACGAGAAAAATCTTCCTTTAATTCCTCTATACTTGTAGAAAGTGATTGTATCAGCTCCATCAACTCCTCCGGGGGATGTCCCTCATCCTCACAGCTTTCGAAAGAATGAACTATGTCATGAACATCATCTCTATACTCCTCACAAAAGTTATGACAGATTAACTTAGAGGAATAATACTTTTGACAGCTCTTATTGAATGCTGCATGAAATTCCTTTAGGGAGGAAATACTAGTAGGTGGTAAGGAATGATACCAATCACGAGCATCCCCTGCTAACAAGAGCATGAACATTTTTAATAATACATCCTCATGATGTATCTCCCACTAATGCACGAGTTCATGAAACTCACAGAGATGTTGAGAAGGGTTGTCCTCTTTACGCTCTCTAAATATGGGCAAATAATCATCCCATTCATCCATAGTAGGGACAACATTAGGAAAACCAGAAATAACAGAAAAATCAAAAGGAGCAAACCTCCAAGCTAGGATTTTGTCCATTTTGAACCAATGGAGTTGCCAATCGATTCTTTAATCATGGAGTCACAAGGTGAAAGATATGCAGTGAGAGTGTGTCTGGTCATTGTTCACCATCAAAGACCAGATTTGATCGTTGTGTTCTCCCAAGGGATACCATGTGTAGCCAAAAGAAGCCACATTGAAATAGTGGAGTCGCCAGGTGCAAGCACAATCTTCAAAGGTTCTGATTTCTGATGCACCTTTAGAATCAAAAGTTCGTTGTCATTCTACCTAGGGAAAATCTTCAATTCGTCCCCGACAACGGCACCATAAATGTTATCAGCAGAAGTCACCTCTGGATTGCGGCAAAGGTAAGCCCAATATCCATCAGTTTATGTGTCACAATGAGCAATTTTAAAGGGGGTCGAATGGGTGCAGGCTCAGGATAATATTGTTTTAACTTGGAAAACTGGACCAGCATACACCCACAAATGAGGTCTCGGTTCAACTTTACTCAGTAAGTTGTAGTAAGGGTGAGCATGAGGAAGAAATTGATGAGAAAATGAAAGGTCTGATCTGGACAATAGGTCTTCCAGCAGCCTAAGGAGGAAAAACTCAAAAAACAAGATCTTCTTGGATTCAAAGTTCAAGAGATTGAAAACGCTATAACCGGGCTATAATCTAACATCCATTACAACTCAGTCATAAAAATCCATGTGAATCATTCAATCGTGAACATTAAGTATCAAAGGAAATAAAGCATGGAAATAGGAAGTTGACTTTCATTAAACCGGAAGTCTGAGATCGAATTACATAACCATATAACTAGCGTGCTTTATAAAAAAATTATAATGCGGGAGCATAGCTCGACCATCGACCCTCACAAAATATCAAAACTACATACATATACACAAAAATTCGCCCAACAGATGCGTGCTCGATCTTCTCGTCCAATGCCATACGCCGGTGTGTTCTCAGTCAGACTGCGCATGCATTCCCCTGTCAGACACAAGCTCTCCTTTGCCAGTCCTTTCTGGCTTTCCATTTATGGGGTGAGACAAGGTCTCAACCGCCACCTCACTTCATTAATTGCCTTTTCTCGGAATTGGAACACGGCTTAATGCCCAGGGGGTGACCACACACTGATCTCGGATAGGATGCTATATAAACACGTGATTGCGGGGCCGCTCAAAGGTGGTTTGGGTTCACACCGCTTTTGAGCCTGCAATCCACCACCTTTTTCCACGTATTAATTTTTCCAAACCACGGCTTCAATTGCGGGACCGCTCAAGAAAATTATCGTCCGAGCATGTCACATCCCTGCAATGGACTGTGGTCGTCGATCTTGTGATCTTGGGTGAGGATTTACAATTAGCGGCTCAAATCTTCCCTCTTCAGATCAATGGATCAGATCTCCTGGAATCTCCACCACTGACAAAATTCAACCTGTCTGTTTGTATTTTAATCCCGAAATGAGCTGCTCTGTATGCTGTGCTTGGACGCTTCCTGTGTAGACCACGAACTTGGACGACCTGTTGCCCTTGACAACTATATGTGATAACAGGTCTGCTTCAAGTCTAAGCACTATATGAAATCTATTTGAGGGTGTGAGTGGATCTTATAAATAATAAAGGTTATGTGGATGGATCACTGAGAATTGAAGAAGGATTTTGTTGAGATGAGGGTTCCACCAAATATGCACTAAGAGGAGTTGGAACAACTTCATTTCAACTAGAGTCTGGAACCAACACATTGGTTCCATGAGGAAACCTTGATATGTCTTGGAGACATCGGTTCAATGAGGGAACCTCGATGTGTCCTAGAGATGTTTGAGGTATCATCACGAGACATTCTCCCTAGAGGATCTTGTATGGACTAGTAAGAGAAAATGTGGAATTCATCCTCTTTATGTTCCTTAGATGGTTAGATGAAGGAACTAAGACATTGGTTTCACGAGGGAACCTCAATATGTCTTAGAGATGTGTTCCACGAGGGAACCAAGAGATGTGTAGTATGGACACAGTTCATGAGTGAAGCCTGAGTTTGGACAATTTAGGATAATTTGGGTGTCAAGTATACATTCATGTACCCAATAAGAAAAGGACCAAGATAGACCCTTCAGGAAGAATGGGTACATTTTTGGGGTACAGTGAGTCTTCGAAGACATATCGAATCTACATCCCTAGTCAAAGACAAATTGAGGTGAGAAGAGATGTTAACTTTGAGGAGGATGTAGAGGATATCACATGGATATTGATAGTGAAAGATAGGAAGAGATGGCGCCTTCTTCCCCTTACCGTATAGTAGTTCAGAGGGAGACAATTGTTCCTATTGATCCAATTGATGATCACGTTGATCTTGTAGCTCCAGTTGATGTTCCCAAAGATATTGCAGTAGGTTGGAAAAGACCTACATGGGCTTGTCAGACTTTGTAGGAGGTAGAAGGACATGCATCTCCACATGGTACCTTCCGATAGAGAAAGAGACCTTAGCTATGAGCCACATCATTGATTCTAAGCCTTCTTTTTATGAGGAGGCATCTAGTCAGCCAGTATGGAGAGATGCCATGATGGAGGAGTATCAGTCCATCATGAAGAGTGATGTTTGGGATATTGTTCCAAGACCCGAGGGGAAGTCTGTAGTGACTTCCAAGTGGATCTATAAGATCAAACACACAGTTGACGGGAGCATCGAGAAACAAAAAATGAGATTTGTTTCTCTTGTTGCTCGATACACTTCTATCTAGACGATTATTTCCATTGCATCATCCATGGGTTGGAGACTACATCAGATGGATTTGAAGATAACCTTTATCGATGGAGATATTGAGGAAGAAGTATACATCAATAAGCCATATGGTTTCATGATACATGATAAGGAGTCTCATGTGTACAGGTTGAAGATGGCCTTGTATAGAATCAAACAACCACCTTGAGCTTGGTATGTAAGGATTGATGGACACCTGATGATTTTTGGGCTTCAAAAAAAGTGTTGTTGATCCTAGCCTGTACTACAAGATTGTTAATGGTGAGTCCCTGATTTTGGTCCTCTACATTGATGATTTGTTCCTCATCGATACAAAGAGCCTTATTATTGAATGCAAGTATGCATTGGCCTCTAAGTTTGAGATGAAGGACCTTGGTATGATGCACTACTTCTTGGGACTAGAGGTGTGGCAGATAACTGATGAGATCTTCCTGAATCAAGGGAAGTACACATTTGAGATATTGAAGAAGTTTCAGATATTGAACTTGAAACCCGTGGCTACACTAATGATGATGAATCTGAAGAAACTAAGTGTGTCTTCTTCCGATTCTGACGAAATTGATCTGAATCTGTACAAACAAATGATTGGATAATTGATGTATCTAGTTAACACCAGACCAAATATTTTCTATGCAGTGAGTGCACTTAGCCAATTTATAAGTCAGTTGAGTTAGACACACTAGATTGTTGCGAAACATGTGTTGAGATACTTGCGAGGCACAGTTGGAAATGGTCTGAGATATACTTCCAGTATTGATATGATATGGAAGGAATATATTGACTCTGATTGGGCAGGGAGCAAAGTGGATTAAAAGAGCACCTTCAGGTGTTTCTTCTCTTTGGGATCTTTCATGGTTTCCTGGTGTAGCAGTAAATGAACTTCTGTGGCTTTGAGCACAACAAAATCAGAGTACATTGCATTAAGTATGACATTCCGTGAAGTAGTGTGGCGTCGCAAGCTCCTTGCAGATTTATTTGAACATGTGTTGGATTCCACCATTATTGATTATGGTAACCAAAGTTGTGTATTTGATAATCCAGTGTTTCATGACAATTCGAACCACATTGAGATCATGTACCATTACATCTGAGACATGGTACAAAGGAAGGAAGTATTGGTGCAGTACCTTACTACAGATGAGCAGGTTGCTCATGTTCTTACCAAACTAGGACGAAGTTCAAGTACTTTCATGATAGACTTGTCGTGGCAGAGAATGCCTCCCTCACTGAGAGGGAGTGTTGATGTTTGCATCTTCCTGAGACATTATCCAGATCATACTCCTCCGTGACTGAGTTGAGTTGATTTGTGATGACACTTATCCGAGAATGGATAAGTGTGTTTGGGATTATAGCCCAATGTCCCATGTGGAGAGCACATGAGGACATGTCAAGGGAGTTGACCCTTAATGTCATACACTATGGGAGTTGACCCTAGTGTTTCTAGAGGGTGTAGCCTCTAGAAGTCCACATGAAGTTCCATGTGTGACAAACTTTCTCCATATCGTACTCCTTTGTGAATTGAGTTGAGTTGATCTGTGAGGACACTTATTCAAGAAGGGATAAGTGGAACACTTATTCGAGAAGGGAAAAGTGTAGTTGGGCTTATAGCCCATCGTCCCATGTGGAGAGAACATGTGGACATGTCAAGGGAGTTGATCCTTGACGTCTCACACTATGGGGAGTTGACCCTAAGTGTTCCTAGAGGGAGTAGCCTCTAGAAGTCCAAATGGGAGTGCCATGTGTGACAAACATTTTTCTACTATGGTGGTTGTGTACTGTTATCGCACAGTTTGTAGTAAGGATAAAATACTTGAGGCTTGAAGGCCAAACTGGCGTAACATGAACCAATCCCACCCAATGTCACCATAATGGGATGGTTCTTTCTCTTTAGGGGGGTGAGGCCCAGGGGAGACGTCCTCAATGACCTCGGGTTTTGAGAAGGAAAGAGGATTAAAAGACAAGGATAGATTCCCCCCTCACAAGTCAACACCAAGCAGATAGTCCCGTCTAAACAACCAATAATAAAGTAAAACCCCCAAAGATATACATGCCTGAGACAAAGCAACAACAAACGATATATGTAAGCTAATTCAATGGGTTAGTAATTCATATAAATGGATGACTATCTGATGAACATATAAGCAATTTTAGCAATTAATATTGACGAAGTCAATGTTTATAAATAGCAACGAAGATTGTCAATTCACTAATAAATACTGGAACAACATGGCATTCAAAGTAACAAATCAACACTTCATTTATTTTATGCCTTTAATCATCATTCAATTGCTTATAAAACAAAATGTTTGTTGCACAAAGGTGTTAATAGTAGGGTATGACGACAACATATAGGGTTAGAAGGTTAGTTCTAGGCTAGGGTTAGTTAGGTTATGGTTTGATTCAAAGTGTTGAGAGTTGGTTTTGATAAAGGTCACTTCAGCGCATGAGGTCTCTTTAGATCAATGCCTTAGGGTTAATGGAGTCAAATAGTGGAAGACGCAAGAGCTCAAGGAGGCAAAGGTAAGTAGGTCAAGGACTAGAGGGAGAGGCTTTGGAGTGTTGCTAGAGAAAGGCCCCAAAGTCAAAACCCTAGGGGAGAGAGGCTCACCTTGGTGTAGGTAAATTAGGCCTCGGTTCTCTCTCCTCCTTCCTTAACTCAATGGCAAAAACGTCTATCTGAAAGATGAAGCATAAAACCAAGACTAGAGGGTTTGATGAAGCAAGGTGTTGCTACAACAAGGCCTTTTCAACAAAGCCTAGAGAAAATCGACCCTAAGTGTAGTATACCTAGGCTTAAGGTGTCTCTCTCTTCTTATCTTACAAGAAGTACAACTAGAAATAAATGAAGAGGGGAAGGGAGTGTAGCAATGGCTAGGCTCTCTCCTTCTTCAAAAGGCTGAAAACTTTTTCTCAATGGAGACATGAGACAAGGACCTACTTGTGTGCTTGTCACCTAGGGTTTTGTTCAGCAAAATCATAAACATATGCAAGAAATTAAACTACAACCATTCATTCAAAAAGTTTTGCAGAAAATTACTTACAATTTACCAAGAAGAAGCAATGCAAACCCTAGTTGTAACACCTTCCATTAAGAGAAAAGCCAAAATATGCCAAAATAGTCCTTCTTCAACAAGTGCGCATCACTAAATCAGCCAATAACCCAAGATAGGGCGCAAATTTCAGACCTCCTTATGGAGTGAGTGAGTTGAGATGAAAAATGAAGGTGAAAATCCTTCATTTATACCATTCCATGACCTAATTTTACATTTTAGGTCATGTAAAAAGGCCGACAAGGCCAAAGTACTAAAATCATAATGTTTTACATTAAATTGTCAAATTAAAATCCTAATCAAGTTGAAAAGAGACATGAATCCCCTCCAAAGGAGACGTTAGCCCCTTTTAGGGAAAATGAGGCATTTTGGAACAAAACATTAGCCTTCATTGGGCTCCTCCATCATTCCACACGTGCCAATACTACCCAGTCTGCCTCCCAAGACGTCCAATAGGTTGGATGACGTCATGGTCATCAAGGGTGACGTCCTAGGCCTTCCAAGTCCAATGTTCCACTGAAAGAGGGTTAATCCCCCTAGGTCATGCTCTGCCAAAGTGCCTCTTGTGGAATGTCCTCTTCTTCTCTCGTGCAAAGCCCCTGATCCATCTCTATCCTATCTATGCCCCCTGATGGGGTCTCAACATCCACTTGATGGGATCTTCAGCCCCATGGAGGTCTGAACTTATCATCTCCCCATGTGTACTGGTCCAAAAAATGGTACCTGTCCGTTGGGCATGGTCCTGCACTTCAAAAGCTACGCCCTCCATGGGCTCATCAGTCACAGGGATCATAGCAATGTCAATCACATCTGATCATAAATATTATTAAACATGTGCATAAAATCCCTAATACATCAGTTAACAACTCAAAGATGTTACATAAGCCTACAATACAAGTCTGGAGAAAAGGACAAGGCGTTCCCAGAAGAAACCTCATCCAAGCCATGTAAGTGGGTGATGTGGTCAGGGGATGTCCAAACATGTGGGTGCAGTGAGGGCCAAGGATGCAAAAAATGTTACCCATGTGTGACTTTGTAGAAGGCGAGTTGTACCTGTCATGGATGCATTTTTTCCAAGCCCATTCTTTCCTTTTATTCTTTTATCTTTTATTGCTTTTTGTTCAAGAGCTAATCAGGGGAAACTGCCTTGGCGTGGTGACCAGTGGTGATAGCGTTACCCACAAGTATTTTCACATAAACGAGAAGGCTGGTTCGTGGTGAGACCCCCTTTCCCTTGGCCATGCAACCAAGAGTCACTTCCCTGGTGTGGTGACCAGCTAATGACAATGTCATACTATTAGATACCCATGTACCTAATAGGCTGGCTCATGATGAGACCCCCTATCCTCTGGTTAGGCCTTGTTTCATTATTTTTTCTGGGTCCCTCTTCTTTCTTGCTGGGAGGCTTTTAATTTCTTTCTCGGGGATCCCTGGGTGAAGCATCTCGAGGTTTTATTTTTAGGCTTTTATCTTTTACTAGGATTTTTTTACCTTCTGGGCCTTTAGCCCCTTCTTCCCACGAGATAAGGTGCAATCTTTAAAATAGGTCAACCCAATGTCTGGACAAGTGGAATGGGATAGGTGAGCGGGAAGCAAGATGGAAAAGTGGTACTATGATGGGAGCGGACGATGGCTTTTCAGAAATTCCCCCTAGTGGAAAACCAAAACCTATAGACATAGGCTTGCTAGGGAACCCTGTCAAGCCCACCAAAATAATGAAGGGACAAGGTTTAGCCCAAATTCTGACCGGAAGAAACCAAGAAGCCATACAAAAGGGTGAGAGTGAACAGGTAAATGTGGTAGTCAGTGAACTAGAACATGTTGAGTGGCACTCTGATATTGTCTATTATCTAAAGAACTTGTCCTGTCCTCTTGGTAGACTACAAAAGAAGGGATTTAAGGCTAAGGGCAATGAGATACTGTTTAACCAAAGATGGCTTGGTTTGGAGAAATCCCGACGGGGTCATACTTAGATGTGTCAACAAAGAAGAGGCAAGGAAGTTACTGGAGGAATTACACTCTGGGTACTGTGGTGTATGTCAGTGTTTCATGGAAACCTACACATGAAATCTAGCTAAAACAAGTACAAACAAAGCTTATCAAGAAAGGAAGAGAGATTCAATATGGAAGAATGATAAAATGCATTCACACTACTCCAATGAGCTGATGATTGATACATAGATCATGATCAATATGATACAATGAATGAGTGGAATACACTCATATATAGAGAAAAACATTCCATAATTAAGAAAAGCAATCAAGCAATTAACTTTCCTTAGGAATGCATGCATGCATAATAGTGAAGGTAAAAATAGAAAGTCTAAATAGAACTAGTTAGTTAACTCTCACTGAACTAGTGTGTCAAAAATAGAAATTTCTCCAACACCCCCCCTGAACATCACTATGGAGTAAAAAAATGAGTCCTGACTACTAGTCCATTTTAGGTACTCATGTACAATGCAACTAATGAACACTGAATAAAAGTGAGGAAAGAGGGAAAACCACGTGGGAACAAACCCCCCCCTCAAAAGATAATGTATCAAAAGAAGAAAATGACAGCTGCTAGGAAACTGTGTTCTTCACTGCAAGACGATCCCACAAAGTCTGAAACTTCTGCTCATTGAAAGTCTTCGTGAAGATGTATAATTATTTATGGATCTGATGAAGTCCTTTGGCAACCTGTCGGGCCTTGTAATTATTGATCCTGTGGACCCATCTGCACCTGAAAATATTCATTTCTAGTGTATGTGGAACCAGATTCCAAGTTTGGTTCTGTAGAAGTGAGTCATACTCCTTATGCACGGCTTCTTTCCATAATGGATTTCCCACAACCCTATTGTAGTTCTGTGGATCAATAGATTGAACCATATAGCAATGCATGGGCATCACAGGTTCTGAAGCTAAAAATACATGAGAAGGCTCCTCATGCTGAGATTGAGTCCTCCTCGAATCCAATGGATTCCCTGCAAGGTTGCCTACTGCCTCAAGTGTGGTATGTGCCTTCTTGGGCATTTGTTGAAGCTTTGGCGTTGGCTTCTTATCTGGATGTACTACGTGCTTATTTACATGTACATAATTAGAGTGTATGGAATCATCTCTGATGTCTGAAAATGATGGAAGAACAAGAGTATATGCATGTTTCAGTGGAGGTGCATGCAAAGTACTCTCCTGACATGTAAGTAGAATAAAGGAGTCATTGTCAGAAAACTTAGTGAATTTATACAACCTTGACTTGTGATCCACCTCACCAATTGCAATAATGGAATTGTCATGCATGTCAATTATAAAACTGAATTTGATGTAAATTCAACCTTTTTTCCTTTCTGAGTGATCTGATAAACTGAGAGCAGATTCATAGAAATATTTGGAACATGTAAAACATTCTCAAAACCGCCATTGTGGAGTTCCACTCTCCCTTCTCTTGCTACTACTACTAGGGTATCATCCCCCATGAGAACAGGGGGTCTTGAGCATGGAATCAAGGAAGAGAAAACTTCCTCTTTTGTTGCCATATGATGGGTTGCACCAGAATCTATAATCCATGAATCAAATGAAGAATTAATTGCAACAAGAGCATGATGATTACCTTTCTTAGGAGCAAGATCTTCTTCCTTCTGCTTCTTGACTCCCTCTGGAATGAAATTTCCAAGGTTGTTCTGTTGAAGTGCATGTGCCATAAGATCGATATGTTTCTTCATGCATGTGGA
>SNQJ01S0152683.1:0-22881 GCA_010110895.2 Picea sitchensis | reverse complement strand
TAAGAATGTGGATAGTCTAACCATTTTTTATTAACACATTTTTTGTATAAATAAGTAGATTAGAGATATAATGAAGTCTTCTTCTGGCTGAATGTAAAACAAAACTTCTTAATACCAATTTCAAAGAGAAGACAAAGATTATATATTTCAATTCCTTGAGTTATGGGCTTTATGTGTATTTCCTTTTCATAACCTCATTTTCTTCATTATATGGTTCTTAAAGATTGAAAGACTACAATTTAGAAATACATCTACTATGGTCCATATAATTGGAAGTATGTTTAGCTACATCTTTACTTTTGTTATTATTGTGAGTAAAACAAGGCCTGTATCTTTCTGGATCTCCTCATTTCAATTCATCTTTTAGGATTGATTATTCACGTTTCTTCTATTGCAGATAAGGTAAGATTTATCAGTATTGGATACCTTAATTTATTTGACAGTTTTGTTAATCATTTATACTTTTCATCTCCTCAATATTTATAAAAACACAAAGAAATAGATAATGCCTCTATGTTTTCTTATCATTAAAATTATTTGAAGTTTCATATTAAAAGCATAATAAAAAAAAATCTCTTAAATTTTGGCTGCGTGACATTATTTTGTGATCCTAGAGTAAATCTCAGGAACAACATCTTTTTGGCACCGTTTCTGGGGAATTGAAAAACACGAATATTTTTCCCTGGGAATATGACAAAGTTTAGCTTCGATTTTGATAGTGAACAAGAATTGAACACAAGTTAAGGATCATTTTGATTTTCAACTGGAAACTCCATTTTGGCAAAGCTAGCATTCAGACGAAAAAATACCATAGAAAAACTAGATGGTAGGCAAACTACGCCAATTTCAGATTTGAGAAACTAATGAAAACCAAAGGATATCTAAAGTAGATATCCACATCAGCAGGTAAGGTCTATCAACCAAAGGTCACTCAAGTTAATGTTAAGGTTTCAACATAAGAAATAAGTTCACTTAATTCAAAGGGAAAACATCAAAATAAATCTCACTCTACGGAAGCCTCAACTAGTAATCCTGAAATTAAATTAGAAATCCTAGAGGTTGAAATTCCCGAAGTAAAATTATATGATCTAAAGGGTGAAAATTTCCAGAATACACATTTTTATTTGATAGAAACTTTTACCAGTGAGGGTAAGGAAACAGCTATAGTTCCCAACGTTGTCTATTCACGACCTATCCTTAGTCTTCCTGAAACAAAAAATTCTATCCCTGTAAACCCTGAAGATCATCTTCTACACTCAGGTTCATCTCTTATCACTTCCCCAATCTATTTGTCCAGTCGATTTGAAAGACCAAGTTCTAGTTCTCATTTCCCTTCTGAGTTTGATTTTACATCCTTATCACAAGATCTGTCACCTTTTGATTATCTAGGATGTCTCCATTATTACATTCCTGAAGCAATCAAAGATCTAGTACAACAATATTTTAAAATCTTTGATAATTTACATTACAACCCTCGTATTTCTTCTCCAAAACTATCAATGGTTGGTTGTAGGAGGCGGTAGAAAAGTAAATCTACCACCACCTCCTAAAAGGATTTTTTCCAAATTTGTTGCTAGATATTCCTCGTTGGCCCTTCCTATATTTCTGCATGATTTACCTAAAAATTATATGAAAAAATTACCAAAATTCATGGGAGAAGGGGATTTAACAACCACAGAGCACATAGTAATTTTTTATCAATTTGTTGATATACTTGGCATTGAACATGAAGATGTTTACATGAGACTGTTTCTACAGACTTTTGAGGGACAAGTTAGAACTTGGTTTAGGGGAATTCCTAAAGATTCCATCGCAACATATGATGATTTAGAAACTTCTTTCTTAAGACAATGGAGTGAGAAAAAACACCACTTATATTATCTGACTGAATTTGGTTCCTTAAGGAATAAATCGTCTAAAACTGTTTCTGAATTTATCCAAATATTTAATAAATTGTATAGCAAGATCCTAGATGAGGTTAAACCTTCCTAGCCAGCTGCTAAAGTTACTTTTGTAGGGGCATTTGATTTTGACTTCGCATTACTTTTAAGGGAAAGAAGAGATACAACACTATATGGGATGCAAGATGCTGCTATTGAAATTGAATCTAATATGATGGCATTGGGAAAATTGAAAACAAAGGTTGAAATGGGAATAATCAAACCTGTTACCACATAGTTTGTAGCAAGGATAAAAGGCTTGAGGTTTGAAGGTCAAACTGGTGTAACAAGAACCAATCCCACCCAATGTCACCACAATGGGATGGTTCTTTCTCTTTAGGGTGGTAAGGCCCAGGAGAGACGTCCCCGACGACCTGGGTTTTGAGAAGGCAAAGGATTACAGGATAAAGTAGCTATTCCCCCCTCACAAGTCACCACCGAGAAGATAGTCTTGGCTAACCAGCCAAAAAAGTAAAACCCCCCAATGAGATATACCTTCCTGAGACAAAGAAACAACAAACTCATATGTGCAAGCTATCTCAATGGGTTAGTACTTCATATAAATCAACAACTATCTGATAAACATATAAGCAATTTGATAATAAATATTGGCGAAGTCAATGTTTATAAAATAGCAATGAAAATAATATCACTTCTTCAATAAATGTTGGAATAATGTGGCATTCAAAGAAATAAATCAACACTTCATTCAATTAATTCCTTAAATCACCATTCAATTGCTTATAAAGAAAAGCGTTTAGTTGCAAAAAGATGTTAATATCAAGAGATGACAGTAGCACTTTGTCAATAGGGTTAATTTATAAGCTAGGGTTAGTGTAGTTAGGGTTTCATTCAATGTATTGAGAGTAGTTTTGATCAAGTTCACTTCAACGCATGAGGTCTTTGGATTAGTGCCTTAGGGTTAATGGAGTCAAATAATGAAGGAGACAAGAACTAAAGGAGGGAAAAGTACAATAGCTAAGGACTAGAGGGAGAATCTTTGAGGTGTTGCTAAGGCAAGGCCTCAAAGTCAAAACCCTAGGGGAGACAGACTCACCTTGGTGTAGGAGAACTAGGCCTTGGCACTCTCTCCTCCCTCATTAACTCAATGGAAATCACGACTAGTTGTTGATGAAGCATAAAACCAAGACTAGAGGGTTTGATGAAGCAAAGTGTTGCTACAACAAGGCTCTTTCAGCAAACCCTAGAAAAAATCGGCCCAAAGTGTAGTAGACCTAGGCTTGAGGCGTCTCTTTCTTCTTGGCTTATAGATAGTATGGCTAGCAATAAACGAAGATAAAATGAGGGTGTAGCTATGGCTAGGCTCTCTCTTTCTCAATCAATGGCTAAACATTTCCTCAATGGGGACATGAGACAAGGACCTACTTGTGTGCTTGTCACCTAGGTCTTTTGTTCAACAAAATTTATAAATATATGCAAGAAATGAAACTACAACCATTCATTCAAGAAGTTTTGCGGAAAAATACTTACATATCACCAAGAAAATGCATTTCAAACCCTAGTTGTAACACCTTCCATTAAGAGAAATGCCAAACTATGCTAAAAATATCCTCCTTCAACAAGAGTGCATCACTAAATAAACCAATAACCTAAGAGAGGGTCCAAATTTCAGACCTCCTTATGGAGTAAGTAAGTTGTGATAAAAAAATGAATGTGAAATTCCTTCATTTATACAGTATCATGAACTAAATTTACATTTTAGGTCATGTAAAAGGCCGACAAGGCCAAAATACTAAAATCATATTGTTTTACATTAAAATGTCAATTTAAAACCCTAATCAAGCTAAGAAGAGACATCAAGCCCCTCCAAAGGAGACATTATCCCCTTTTAGGGAATATAGAGCATCCTGGAGCAAAACGTTAGCCCTCCTTGGGCTTCTCCATCATGCCACACGTGCCAATACTGCTCAATCTGCCTCCTAAGACATCCAATAGGTTGGGTGAAGTCATGGTCATCAAGGGTGACATCCCAGGCTTTCCAAGGCCAAAGTTCCACTGAAAGAGGGTCAATCCCCCTAGGTCAAGCTCTTCCAAAGTGCCTATGGTGGTACGTCCTCTTCTCCTCTGGTGCAAAGCCCCTGATCCATATCTATCCTATCTCTTCCCCCTGATGGGGTCTCAACATCCACTTGATGGGTTCTTCATCCCCATGGAGGTCCGAACTGATCATCTCCCCATGTGTATCGGTCCAAAGTGGTACCTGTCCATCCAGCATGGTCCTGCACATCAATGGCTACACCCTCCATGAGCTCATCAAACACAGGGATCATAGCAATGTCAATCACATCTCATCATCAATATTATTAAACATGTGCATAAAATCCCTAATACATCAGTTAACAATTCAAAGACGTTACAAAATATTACAATACAAGTTTAGAGAAAACGACAAGGTGTCCTATTGGGCTAGTGTCCACTGGAAAAGGAAAATTCCCAAAAGAAACCTCATCCAAGACATGTAAGTGGATGATGTGGTCAAGGGATGTCCAATAAAGTGGGTGCAACGTGGGAAGAGGATCCATAAAACTTTACCTGTGGGTGCCTTTGTAGAAGGCGATATGTACCTATCCTAGATGCATTCTTTCCAAGCCCATTCTTGACTTTTATTCTTTTTTGTTGCTTTATCTTTATTGCTTTTTTCCTTTTTTCTTCAAGAGATAATCAGGGGACACTACCCTGGCGTGGTGACCAATGGTGACAGCATTACACACAAGTAATTTCACAAAAATCAGAAGGATGGCTCGTGATGAGACCCCCTTTCCCTTGGCCATGCAACCAAGAGTCACTTCCCTGGCGTGGTATCCAGTTGGTGGCAATGTCATACTACTAGGTACCCATGGACCTAATAGTCTAGCTCGTGATGAGAACCCCTACCCTCTGGTTAGGTCTTGTTTTATTATTTTTCTAGGTCCCTCTTGTTTCTTGCTGAGAAGCCTTTTATTTCTTTCTCGGGGATCCTTGGGCGAAGCATCTTGATGTTTTATATTTTAGGCTTTTATCTTTTACCAACTTTATTTTACCTCTTGGGCCTTTAGCCCCTTCTTCCCATGAGATAAGGTGCAATCTTGAAAATAGGTCAACCCAGTGCCCAGACAAGTGGAATGGGATAAATGAGTGAGAAACAAGATGAAAAGGGTGGTGTTGTGAACAGAGTGGATGATGTCTTTTCAAAAATCACTCCAGTGGCAAACCAAAACCTAAAGACACAGGCTTAATAGGGCACTTTTTCAATCCCCCCAGACATGGTCAAGTGGGCAAGTGTAAGATCCAAGCATTTGTTAGAAATAAAAGGAATCAGATGCATATATTCAAGGTTTTTGATGATCAAAGTGACACATACCATGATACCTGGATTAATTACCTAGTGGAGCAAGAACCATCTCTGACACAGGACCAAGCCGATGGTGTTGGATGTTGTTGCTGCTGACAAGATAAATACGTTGGAAGAAGGAAAAGGTGGGCCCTCCAGGGCCATGCTAAAGTTAATCCTTCTCTCAGTACTCCATGTCTAGTACCTGTGGGCCTCGAGACATGATCTCCTAGTTATCCCTGAAAGTGGGGGATAACATCTGGCTCCAACTCGGGGACATGATCTCACCATAGAGTGCATGATAACCTCAACATCTCTGTCATAACCTTTTGACTTTCTTGATCTTGATAGAAGCATCAGTAACAAGATTAGGGTGGTAATGCCACCCCAGCATACATAGATATATATATAGACTGAAATAAAACAATCAATAAAGGTAAATGTGAAAGAAAACAAACATGCAATGCAAATGGTATAATACACGAATAAAAATGCCTACTTTCCCGTGCTTACTTGTGATGTCAGGTCCCCCCATCCTGGTGGGGTTTGAGGAGGCACCCACTGACTGGCATCGTGCACCTTCATCCTTCCAATGTAGACAGGCAATAAGAGTCATTAACCAAATTTATTCCAAATTTGAAAGGGCCAAGCCAAAATTGAGTGCTTCCTTTGACATTAGTAGGCTCCCCTTTATTTTCTTTCCACATCCATATTACGTCCCCCTCCTCATACTCTTTGATTTTAAAATTTTTCATTCCTTGAACAACCCTGGTGTATTGTGCAGAGGGAGGTGGGTGGGATTCTGCTGTAAAGACTTCCTGCTGGGACGGATGGATCTGTACATCATCTTCTACCTTCTTTATTATTTTCATTGTCCCGACTTACCTGCTTTTGAACTCGTCTAGGAGTTGTTGGTATTCCTCTTTCTTTATCCATTTAATGTCATTTTTGTCGGAATCACTAAGCTATTGCACATGATTTGTAGTCACAGGTACGTTCCGGAGATGACCAACAATTCCATATTTCAAGGGTACATTCACATAAGTGAGGTCCATCTCAAGAGTACCTCCCAGTTTTGAGGCAAACTTCCTAGACATTAACATCCCCCACACATCTAGGATGTCCACAACCACTATGTCCATTTTGGATGACTTTATCGGGGTATTCCTTAAAGAAAAATTCAACATTTTCAATCACCCTATGTGTGGGTATGGATTTAGACTCAAAACCACACACATTCATGTAAGTTTGTGTGACTTTCAAAATTAGTTGTTGCATGACCTTGAGGGACATCATTTTAGCACCGGCCCCTGTATCCAACATGCAGTTATTCAGGCTCTTGTTATTCATTATCAAGGTCTTGAAGAAAGGAGGATGTTTATCGTACTGGACCCTGAAGTGGTTGGTTTGCAACATGATAGGAGGGTCCATGGGTCCATCTGATCATTGAAGGAAATTGTCAAAATGCTCTTTGACAGATGGGACCTTAATGACTTCTTTCAAGGGAATAGTTACATGCATCTTGGATAGTGCCCCTTCGAGGTCAAAGTTCAAGTTAACCCCTTCAGTCTTAGATGTCTTGGGAATAGGTACACCCAAAGGTGGGGGTTTTGTTTGGTCAGTGGCAGGTTGGTTCAGCTTCATTCTTCTATACACCTGGAACTCTTGTTTCTTTAACTTTTATTTTGATTCCTGGTCTTGGTTTTTTATTACCGCCATTCTGGCAGACCTGGCTTCCTCTTTCATGGCCTCTTGATGCTATTCAACAGTGATATTTATTTGAGGGCCTTCTATGAAGTGGCCTATATTGTTCACTTGTTGATGGCTACCATTACTATAAGGACATTCATTTTCCCAATGTGCTTCACTACATTGAAAACACCAAGGGTTTTCATCCACAATATTTGTAGGTTTTAAGGCGTTTGGAACTTCTATGTCCTTGAAAAAAATTTCATTCCACTCAATGATACCAACTTCTCTCTGTAATGGATATCCATATTCATCCAAATCTTCAGAGACATCAGAGGTATCATTGGGATAATCACCCCAATTTGTATCTTCTTCTGTCAAGGGAAAAGTGGGGCAATCTTGAAACATGTATGGATCCACCGAATTATAGTCACGAGGTCCAAGATCATCTGTTAATAAGGAAAAGGGTGTTTTCTTATCTTGCTCAAAATGATCGGTTTCTAATAGTTTGGGAATACCCTTAAAATATAATTGGTCATTCAGGTCTTGCTTTGTTAGAAAATAAATTTTCAACATTTCATGAATTCTTTTAACCCTTTGCAAGATGCAGGACATACTAGTGCTTAAATTGGTTCCATTATGCACCTGGGGCTCTTTAGACCTAATTTTAGGATCCCTATTGGTTTCACTCATATCTAGATTTTCTAACATTGGTGTGTTTAAGACAAATAAGGAATCTTCAAAATTAGGTTTTTTATGAGTGACCATACCCAAACCCTCGGATGGTTCATGTTGTCTTAAGAAGTTCAAGACATCATTGATGTTTAAGAAATTTGTGCTCCATTTCCTTTTTGGAGGCATGATTTTTACCTCAAGGATTTCTAGGAGCTTGGGTTCAGTTTCAGTGGTATCCTCGTCACTAGATTCCCAAGGGCTATTATTGTGAGAGAGATTAACCTGATGGATATGATCTTCGAATTCAAGGTTCCTCTCAATATAGTAAGCTAAATCTTGTGCTTGTTCTAGAGTCAAGGGTGACTAATCGTTGAGAGTGAACTGCAAAACTCCTCCCAATGAGTTCAAGTAGTGTTGGAGGATAGCTTCTTCTGATTTTCAGCTAGGTCGAAAGGTTATGCTAGAGATGTTGAGGTTCTCATGCACTCTACAGTGAGCACATCCAAGATCCTATCCCTCCTGCAAAAACCGAAGAGAATGAGGTAAGTTATTTTCCTTTCGAATTTTTTTATGATACCTTATTCTATGAATCAAACAATAAAGAAGAAATGGAGCCTTCGGAAAAAATAAAAGGTGTAGAGGCAAGTCTTCCATTTGATGAAGACATCTAAGTACTTGAAGCTCTTGCAAAAGAAGAAGTGAGCAAGGTGAGTTACTTCCCTTTCCAAATTTTTAATGATTCTCTATCTTATGTTGTGGAAAGTGAAGAAGTTTTGGATTTTCTTAGCATTGATCATGATAAACTTTCCTGAGATCTTCTACAATATCAGTGGGGAATCCTTTTCATCTAAGGCTACCATGATATTTTGAAGGACATCTTCATACGTTTGACAATGTGGCTTGGTAAAGTCTATAAACCTACTGATGAGGTGTATGAAAGATGATATACCCTTGTTTTTGCAACAACTCTTAAACCAATCTTGTAAGTAGGAGGGCAGAGTGAGTATGAATAATTTTATAAGAGCATCCTCTCCTCCAAACTCTATCTCGCTCAAATACTCCAAAAAATTTACGATGTGAGGAGTTGGGAGGCCCAAAAATATTGGAGAGTTGTTTAGCCATTTGGTATCAAAGTAGTTTGGGTATGCTTGAAGACTTCTGAAATCAATACTCAAATGTATTTGTGCCCAATGTGCCATGATCCCATAACTTGGAAATATCACAAATTCGAGAGTAAGTGGCACCCTGGAAATTATTAGTGGAGTTTCCAGATAATTTTCCTGAAACTATCAAAGGATAAGGGAAAACATCCTAAGTGGAGTCGTCGGGTAAGCTTGTAAGAATAATACTATCTGAGGCAAGGCTTACCAAAAAGTGTCGTCTTGAAGAGAATTGACTCAGTGTTCCCCGACAACGGTGCCAAAATGTTATCGCACAGTTTGTAGCAAGGATCAAAGGCTTGAGGTTTAAAGGTCAAACTGGCATACCAGGAACCAATCCCACCCAATGTCATCGCAATGGGATGTTTCTTTCTCTTTAGGATGGTAAGGCCTAGGGGAGACGTCCCTGGTGACCTAGGTTTTTGAGAAGGTAAAGGATTACAAGATAAAGTAGCTATTCCACCCTCACAAGTCACAACCGAGCAGATAGTCCTAGCTATCCAACCAATAAAGTAAAACCCCCCAATGAGATATACCTTCCTAAGACAAAGAAACAACAAACTGATATGTGCAAGCTAGCTCAATGAGTTAGTACTTCATATAAATCAACGACTATCTGATAAACATATAAGCAATTTGACAATAAATATTGACGAAGTCAATGTTTATAAAATAGCAATGAAAATAATATCACTTCTTCAATAAATGTTGGAATAATGTGGCATTAAAAGCAATAAATCAACACTTCATTCAATTAATTCCTTAAATCACCATTCAATTTCTTATAAAGAAAAATGTTTAGTTGCACAAAGGTGTTAATATCAAGAGATGACGACAACACTTAGTTAATAGGGTTAATTTGTAAGCTAGGGTTAGTGTAGTTAGGGTTTCATTCAATGTATTGAGAGTAGTTTTGATCAAGTTCACTTCAATGCATGAGGTCGTATGATCAGTGCCTTAGGGTTAATGGAGTCAAATAATAAAGAATGCAAGAGCTAAATGAGGGAAAAGTAAAACGACTAAGGACTAGAGGGAGAAGCTTTAAGGTGTTTCTAATGCAAGGCCTCAAAGTCAAAACCCTAGGGGAGAGAGACTCACCTTGGAGTAGGAGAACTAGGCCTTGGCGCTCTCTCCTCCTTCCTTAACTCAATGGAAATCACGACTAGTTGATGATGAAGCATAAAACCAATACTAGAGGGTTTGATGAAGCAAAGTGTTGCTACAGCAAGGCTCTTTCAGCAAACCCTAGAAAAAATTGGCCCAAAGTGTAGTAGACCTAGGCTTGAGGCATCTCTTTTTTCTTGGCTTATAAATAGTACGTCTAGCAATAAATGAAGAGAAAATGAGGGTGTAGCTACAACTAGGCTCCCTCTTTCTCAATTAATGGCTGAAAATTTCCTCAATGGAGACATGAGACAAGGACCTACTTGTGTGCTTGTCACATAGGATTTGTTTTCAGCAAAATTTATAAATATATGAAAGAAATGAAACTAAAACCATTCATTCAAGAATTTTTGCAGAAAAATACTTACATATCACCATGAAAATGAATTGAAAACCCTAGTTGTAACACATTCCATTAAGAGAAAATGCCAAACTATGCCAAAAATATCCTCCTTCAACAAGTGTGCATCACTAAATCAGCCAATAAACCAAGAGAGGGTACAAATTTTAGACCTCCTTATGGAGTGAGTAATTTGTGATGAAAAAATGAAGGTGAAAATCCTTCATTTATACAGTATCATGACCTAAACTTACATTTTAGGTCATGTAAAACGCCAACAAGGCCAAAATACTAAAATCATACTATTTTACATTAAAATGTCAATTTAAAACCCTAATCAAGTTGAAAAGAGACATCAAGCCCCTCCAAAGGAAACGTAAGCCCCTTTTAGGGAAAATGGACCATCTTGGAGCAAAAAGTTAGCCCTCCTTAGGCTTCTCCAACATGCCACACATGCCAATACTTCCCAGTCTGCCTCCCAAGACGTCCAATAGGCTGGGTGATGCCATGGTCATCAAGGGTGACATCTAAGGCCTTCCAAGGCTAACCTTCCACTGAAAGAGGGTCAATCCCCCTAGGTCAAGCTCTACCAAAGTGCCTCTGGTGGAACATCCTCTTCTCCTCTAGTGAAAAGCCCCTAATGAATCTTTGTCTTGTCTTTTCCCCCTGATGGGGTCTCAACATCCACCTAATGGGCTATTCAGCCCCATGGAGGTTTGAATTGATCATCTCCCCATGTGTACCGGTCCAATGTGGTACATGTCCATCGAGCATGGTCCTACACATCAATGGTTGCACCCTCCATGGGCTCATCGGACACAGGGATCATAGTAATGTCAATCACATCTCATCATCAATATTATGAAACATGTACATAAAATCCCTAATACATCAGTTAACAACTCAAATACGTTACACAAGCTTACAATACAAGTTTAGAGAAAAAGACAAGACGTCATATTGGGCTAGTGTCCACTAGAAAAGAAAAGTTCCTGGAAGAGACCTTATCCAATCCATGTAAGTGGATGATGTGGTCAAGGGATGTCCAAGCAGGTGGGTGCAACATGAGCAGAGGATGCAGAAAACTTTACCCGAGGGTGCCTTTGTAGAAGGCGAGTTGTACCTATCCTGGATGCATTCTTTCCAAGCCCATTCTTTCCTTTTATTATTTTTTGTTATTTTATCTCTATTTATTTTTTCCTTTTTTGTTCAAGATCTAATTAGGGGACACTTCCCTAGCGTGGTGACCAGTGGTGACAACGTTACCCACAAGTACTTTCACAGAAACGAGAAGGCTAGCTCGTGATGAGACCCCCTTTCCCTTGGCCATGCAACCAAGAGTGACTTCCCTAGCGTGGTAACCAACTGGTGGAAATGTCATACTTATAGGTACCCATGGACCTAATAGGTTGGCTCGTGATGAGACCCTGTACCCTCTGGTTAGGTCTTGTTTTATTATTTTTTTCGGTCCCTCTTGTTTCTTGCTAAGAAGCCTTTTATTGCTTTCTCGGGGATCCCTCGGCAAAGCATTTTGAGGTTTTACTTTTTAGGATTTTATCTTTTACCAGCTTGCTTTTACCTCCTAGGCCTTTAGCCCCTTCTTCCCATGAGATAAGGTGCAATCTTGAAAATAGGTCAACCCAGTGCCCGAACAAGTGGAATGGGATAAATGAGCGAGAAGCAAGATGAAAAAGATGGTGCTCTGAAGGGAGCAGACAATGGATTTTCATAAATCCCTCCAGTGGAAAACCAAAACCTATAGACATAGGCTTACTAGGGCACTCTGTCAATCCCCCCAGACATGGTCAAGTGGGTAAGTGTAAGATCCAAGTAGTCGTTAGAAATAAAAGGAATCAGATGCATATATTCAAGGTTTTTGATGATTAAAGTTACACATACCATGATACCTAGAATAATTACCTCATAGATAAAAAATCATCTATGACACAGGACCAATTCGATGGTGGTGGATGTTGTTTCTGCTGACAAGACAAAGATGTTGGAAGAAGGAAAAGGTGGGCCCTCCAGGGCCATGCTAAAGTCAATCCTTCTATCGTTACTCCATGTCTAGGACCTATGGGCCTCGAGACATGATCTCCTAGTTATCCATGAAAGTGGGGGATAATAGAACATAGAAGGTTTAAAGAACAAGGAGGACCCTCCAATTCTAGAAAAAACACACAAGAGGAAAATATGGAAGAGATGGCTAAAATCATTAAAGATTTATCAAAGAAAATTTGTAGAATGGAAATTGAGAAATCCAAACATGATCCATATGTTATAAATCAAAATCAATTCAAGAGAAACCTCAATACAAATCCTCAGATTCAACAGAGGTAAATTAAGAACGAGGAACTGAATATTCGGGCCCCTTTTAAAACATAAAATCTTATACAGGGAGATGATGTTCAGGATTATGAACAATTAAATGAGAATATAAACAATTTTAGTGATGATGATATTGAACCTCATTTAACTCAACAAGACTATGAAAAATATTTAAATATTAGATCATTATTTGATGAGAAAAATATCGATAACTTGGGAGATACTACATCAAAATATAAAGATCTTGTCGATTCAATAATGGTTGAGCTTCATAATAAATATGATTTGAGGCCAAGAGATAATATTTCTACTACCAATCCACCAAAAAATGCCTTTCCATGGAATACATAAAATGAAGCAGTGGTCTCAAAATCACCTACTAAAGCACAAGTTGTTCAAATAAAGCAAGTTGAAACAAGGGCAACACAAACTAAAAAGATGGGAAAAAAATAGAAGTTGAAGTGCATACCAAATAGTTATAAAAGTCAGTTTCCATGTTCAATCTAGAGAATGAATTGAATAAGATTAAAATTCAAGTCCCTCTGATTGAACTTGCCAGAAATCTAGTTTACAAGAAGCATATTTCAAAAGCAATTAATTTTCAAGATGCAAAAAGTCAAGCTGAGGTTATTAACCTGCAGGATGAGAATCCAACAATCATGTTTGGACCACATATTGAAAATGATAAATACGCGGTGGCTCCATTTTATATCACTCTTACTGTGCACGATCATTTGTTACATAAATGTATGCCAGATTTAGGTGCTTCACATAATTTGATGTTGAAAATAATAATGGAAAAATTGGGCTTCCAAATTACCAGACCTTATCAATATTTGTACTCTTTTGCTTCAAGAAAGTTTAAGCGTCTGGGTGTAATAAATGATTTAGTCATAAATATGGCTCAAATTCCAGTTAAAATTATTCTTATGGATGTGGTATTAGTTGATGTACCTGCAAAATATGGCATGATTTTATAAAGATCTTGGGGTGCAAAGTTAGGAGGATCAGTTCAGTTGGACATGACATATGCCACGATTCTGCTTTTTGGTGGACAGTTTACCAGATTGTACAGATAAACTAGACTGGCCTAAATAGTAAGTGATCCTCAAAACCCTAATAATTATCCAGTCTATGTTGTTGATCAGGATTTAGGAAATTGTATTTTATCTATTGATGATGATTTTGATGTTTGTACAAAAAATGAATATAAAAAAATAGAAGCTCCAAAAGAAAATGTAAATATTAGAGATCAAATGTGGAAAATATTTTTCGATGATTCCTCTTCTTGGGAAGGAGAAGGAGCTGGAGTACAATCCATGGAACCAAAGGATGTGTATTACATTCATTTTTCCTATAGATTTCAATTTGACATTGATTACACAAATAATGTATGTGAATATGAAGCTTTAATTTTAGGACTAGAAGCTGCTAGAAAGTTAAAAATAAAACATTTGATAGTATATGGGGATGCAAAGCTTATTGTAAAACAGATTAGACGGTCATATCAAGCTAAGCATCCTAGAATGAGATATTATAGAAATTGTGCATGGGATCTGATTGAAATTTTTTTCTTATCATTCAACATTCGTGTTATTCCCAGATTGCATAATCAACAAGAAGATTCATTAGCTAAAGTTGCAGCTACTTTCATTCCACCCACTGTTCTAAAATTTAAATATCATATTGACATGAGACATAAAAATTCAATTCCAAATAATGTTCACTATTGGAAAATATTTGAAGATGATGAACAAATAAAACAATTTCTGGAGATGGTGGATGAATTTTCTGTAATGCATATAGATCAGGAAAATCAGGAAAATCAAAATGATCTAGTTTGGATTATGTAAGAAGGAGAGAATACAGAGAAATTCAAAGATACGATTGCAAATCATAAAATTCTCTTGCTAAAAATAATCAAATTCTAAAGGGTCTCACTCCATTAGAAATATTGTTTGATCAAAATGATATCCCTTTAAAATCTACCTTGAAGCCTCAACCTGAAGAGGCTCAAAAGAAAATCCAAAACTTGTCAAGTTGTCTAAATATCTTCCCATTGAACTGAAGAGAAAATATAGTGAATTGATCCAAAAACATAAATATGTTTTTTCATGGTCTTATGAATATTTAAAAACTTATGATACTTCTATTATTGAGCATAAGATTCCATTAAAACCAAGTGTCAAGCCTTTCAAGAAAAATCTTAGATAGATAAATCCTATTCTATGTCTTGTAATAGAAAGGGAGGTTAAAAAGATTCTTGATGGAAAAATTATTGTACCCCTGAGATACTTTGAATGGGTAGCCAATTTGGTTCTTGTCAGAACGAAGAATGGAGAAATAAAATAGTGTGTTGATTTTAGAAATTTAAATCAGTCTTCATTAAAAGAAAATTACACTCTTACAAAAATGGATCATATTCTTGAAAAGGTGGTTGGGGAAAATATAATTTCTATGATGGATAGATTTTCGAGGTATAATCAAATAGTTGTCCATGAAGATGATAAAGAAAAATTGTGTTTACTACTCCATGGGGAACTTTTATATATGACAGAATTTCTTTTGGTTTGATGAATGCAGGTGCAACTTTTCAAAGAGCAATGGATATAGCATTTGTTGGAGAGAAAGATAAATTTGTTGTTATTTACCTAGATGATCTAACGATTTTTTCTATTTCTAATGCAAAACACTTGGAACATCTTAGACAAACATTTGACAAATGCAAAAAATTTGGTTTGTCTTTGAACCCCAAGAAATCTCAATTTTCCACGCAAGAAGGGAAATTGTTAGGACATATTGTATCAAAAGATGGAATTAAAGTAGATCCAAAAATATTATAAGCTATTGATCAGATCAATATACTAAGAAACAAAAAAGAAATTCAATTATTTTTAGGAACAATTAATTTCTTGAGAATATTTGTTCCCAATTTTTCTAAAATGATTGAATTGATCACAGATATGACAAAGAAGGATAATGAGGTGAAATTGATGACATAAGTTAAGCCATCCTTCCAACGAGTCAAGAAAGCTATAGTAGAAGCACTAATGCTAATAAGTCTCGATTATTCAAAGGAGTTTTTAATATTTTCCTTTTCATCTGAATACACAATTGCAACATTGCTCCTACAGAAAAATGACAAAGGATTTGAACAACTTATTTCCTTTTTTAGTAAAATCCTCAGAGATGCAGAGTTAAAATATGATATTCTAGAGAAATGAGCCTATGCTATGGTGAAGGAAATTAATTATTTTCGGAGATATGTATTACATTCCAGAATAATTGCATATGTACCCACTATACAGTCAAAGATATATTAATTCAACCTAACAATGATGAAAGAAGGGGAAAATGGTTGGAGTAAATTCAAGAATATGATTTAGAAGTCAAACCAACCAAACTGGTAAAAGGACAGGGTCTGAAAAAATTGGTTGTTGAATCAAATTTCATAGCCCTAGGAATAAATCATTTCGAGTCTAAAAATTCTCTCTCATACATTGAAGAAATTGATGATCAAATGGAAACAATTCAAATTGACGGCAAAATTTTCTTCTTCTTCTTGGTATAAAAATATAGTGTCATAACTCCTTACTCTTAAATGTCCTTCTGATATGACTCCTTCCAAAGAAAGAACTTTAAAATTACAAGTGATCAAATATTGCATTATTAATGATAAGTTATACTGGAAGGATCATTTGGGTTTCTTATTATGTTTCCTTACAAAATCTTAAACATAAGGTGTCATTGATAGTTTCATAAAGGAGTATATAGAGGACACCATGCTTGGAGAGAAACAAATTATAAAATATTAAGGGCATGCTATTATTGGCCAATATTATTCACTAATGTAAATGAAAGAGTCAGAACTTGCAAATCATGCCAACTTTTTGTTGGAAAGAAAAATCCCCTTGCCTTACCTTTAGTTCATGTCAAAGTTGAATCTCCTTTCCAACAATGTGGCCTAGACTTCATCACAGAGTTTCAACCACAATCAAGTTCCCAACACAAATGGATTTTAACTGCTTCTGATTACTTTTTTAAATGGGTAGAAGCTATTCCAACTCGGAATGATACAGATTTAGTAATAATAATTTTTTTGGAAGAGAAAATTCTTGTGAGGTTTGGTTGTTCAAGGAAAATAGCCATAGATAATGCACAAGATGTCAGATCTATTTCTATGATATATTTTATTCAAAAATATAATATTATCCTAGTTCATTCTACAACTTATTATCCTCAAGGAAATGGGCTTGCAGAGTCATCTATTAAAAGTTTAATGACAATAATTAAGAATTTTTTCAAAGAAAGTAAGAAAGATTGGAATATACATTTAAAATATGCTCTATGGGAAAACAAAATTGGCACCAAGAAATCAATAGGTATGTCTCTTTTCCAATTATTTTATGGCACATATGTTATTCTTCCTATTAATATTACTCTTCCTATGATGAAACTGTGGTAGGATGCTAATAAAGAACCAAATGATTTGATGAGAAGAATAAATGAAATAATTGAGGTCCAACAGAACAGGAGATAAGTGGATGAGAATATTCAAACTACCACGACAATATGAAGGTCGTGTTTGATAAGAAAGAAAAGGACAGGGAGTTTCTTCCTCGAGATTTAGTCCTAAAGTGGGAGGCCAGAAGAGAAGACGTTGGTAAACATGGAAAATTTGGCCATCTCTGGTTTGGTCATTTCAAAATTGCAGCAATTGAAGGGAGAAATTCATTCTCTCTCGGAAATTTGAATGGAGAAATTATTGAGGCCCGTATCAATGGGTGTTTTTCAAAACATTTTATGCAGTAGTTTACTTTTTAGTTTCCATTCTACATACCGGTTTAGATTGGATTTACATTGTCAATTTCATTTCTTTCTTTTTTTTGGGTTAAGAACTTATTTGAGTATTTTTTAGTGCTAACATTTATGTAAATATTTTCTAAGAAAATAATGGTTTTGATTTTGTTTCAAGGAAAATAAAAAAGGGAAAAAAATTCCTTACAGAAAATAAATCATCTTTTACTTTTCATGAATAAAACTCACTCTGTAGTTAATAAAACAATACTCCTTTTGATAAAAATAGTTGGAAATTTCAGAGAATATAACAATTTTGGAATATAAAAGTTCAGAAAGTATATGTTCAAAACTTGACATTTTTTACAGTAACTACCTATCTCTCTACATTTTGATCCTTCATATTTTTGTCAATTTTTTGCAGCCACCCAAAAAAAAAAAAGTACATGGAAGCCTACTATTGACTATTGATATGAATTATATCTTCTTTGTGATTTTCTTCCATTGATTCCATAAAATCATCTAACTGTTGAAATTATTCATTTTCTTGAAGGGCCAATGGTTGAAGTTCTTCAACATTATGATGATCTGTTGGAGGTGAATGGTATTACAGAAAAGGAGATGGCGTTGTGGAAACTCTGGACCCAATTGATTCCGTGGAAATGTTCATTGGTGGTTGTCACCTTCGCAAAAGTCTGAATTGTCGGCGATGAGAGCTTAAACGTACCGTGTTTTGAATCACAATTCTTGTTATCATCATCATTTCCTCACAATGTCGCATTTCCTGAGATTGAATCCACTGGTGAAGTTGAAAATTCGAATATTGGGGCTCTTGAATCATTTATGATTGCTCCTGAACCTTTTCTTGAAGAGTAAATATTTCACAATTGAAACATTCACAGTCATCACGTTCACGACTCATCTTTTCATATATTTCATACTCTCTGGAATTAGGTGATGAATAGATAGAGTTCATTTTTAAAACTTCAAAGGATATCAAGTAACAACTTCTCTTCTTTCTGCTGGATTATTGAGAGGGGGGGTAAATCAGTAATAGAGCAATTTAATCCTTTTTCACCATAAAATGCAAGTGTGTTAGGGTCCTAACCTGCACATAGGTAGAACAATTTATTCAGATGTAATAAAGGTCAATATTAATAAGGCCTTGCAATAAAATAGAATAAGTCGAATGTAATAAGACCTAATAGAAGATTCTTCTTCTAAAAGAATCTTCCTCTAAATGCTTCTTTTGATACACATATTTAGTATAAATAGGAGTTGAGGGTATGAGAACCCTAGCTTGGATATTATTGTAATAGAACTTTGCTCGACTGGAGGTTGCCCCCTCGAAGAGGCCCGTGAACATTACTCTCAAAATCAAAGTATTATTTCTATTGTTATTCTCATATCATTTCAGTGTTATTGTGGTGATTGTTCTGGTTATATTGTTGTTATTTTGCCATTTCTATCATTTTATTTCTACTTTGCATACTTTTTATATCTGGTATATTACAAGTGGTATCAGAGCACTTTCCTCAATAGAAATTGTGGGTAATTTTTTTTTCAAGGTAGAGACGTATTCTGACGTCTTTAATCCACAAAGATCTGTCATTACGCGCATAAACCCACAGTTGAGGGATTCATACATGCAGGAAATACAAGTGGTACTTAAGCGCACATATGTTAGCCACCCTTGTAACCCCTATTGGTACCCCTTCGAGTGGTAGCGCATCATACAACACCTGTGTACGGATCGACCTAGATTACCTGAAGCCCTCTTTAGATAAAATGATCGACCGTCTGTCTGCTATAGTGCCCCCAAGAACAACACTTGGGAAGATACTCTCTAGTACCTAGGTAGTCAGGTAGTATGGATAATGGTATGGTCTAGCCTCCTTAGTTAGTGCCCTGAGATATTGGGCAGAGCACTACTGTTGGACCCCGCACATATATTAGAGAGCTATAGGACAACGCAAACCCTTGTCTGTAGAACCCTTGAATACCTAACCCTTGGAGACAAAAACATAAACAAATTAAAACAGACAAGATCTATTGTCGCGCAACTATGTTCGAGTTTCCAAATAACTACACATTTCTTCTTGGTTAATCATTTGGGAATTTCATCACTGCATTATTCTTCAGATTGGAGTACAACTCCGCAGGTGTAAAAACAAAAACAAGTCTTGAAATTTTTTCACCAATATTTGAGACCTATTCCATTGGATTCATCTCTTCACCCTTATCACATTCATAAATATCATTTTTTGGAAAAACATTTGGACCCACCCGCCCCTTTTCGGTTCCATCGTCCTCATGGCCCATACCCGTAGCTAAGGCTTGGAAGCTCACTTCAATACCTTGCACTATAATCTCACCGAGACCCAACAAGAAGTGAAACAACTCAATGCCAATGTTGTCACTGTCAATACAACCATGCAGTTCTCAATGGAGGAAATCAAACAAGACCTGACCACCCAACTTGAATCTATCTTTTCAACACTCTACACCAAGCTGCATATCCCTACAAACAACCCTTATTTTGACTCACCTCCACATATTGAAGCTAAAAATTCCTCTCATTATCATAAATTGCAGCACCATCACTTTCAACGTGACCTACGACTTCTGCGGGTGAATGTGACCAAATTTTATGTCTCGTACCCCATTGGTTGGGTAACCCAAATGGAACATTATTTCTCTTTATACGACATTACAAATGACTTGGCCAAACTCCGGTATGGTGTTCTCCATCTAGATCAAGAACGTTGGAAATGGTGGAAATGGAGAAAAACTTCCCATCAAGGGTATATTTCTTGGACACACTTTGCGGCAGAGCTTTATGAGTGCTTTGACACTGACACCAACCATTTGGGTCATTTGACCAAGTTGAAATAATCAGGAACAGTGGAAGACTTTATAGATTCCTTTGAGTGCCTGGATTTTCGGGCAGAGAGCATGTCTAATGCCTTTTTCCAAGAATGTTTTATCAGTGGCCTCAAGGATGATATTTGGGCCCATGTCCTCATGTCTCGGCCTCAGATTTGGGTGGAGGCTACTAAAAGAGATAAAGAAGCACAACAGGTTGTATCTTCTCAAAACCAAAAACCCTCCTTTATCCCCCACACTAAACCAATAAATCCCACTACTCCCTTCGCTCCACTAAAGATCCAAAAATTGACCAGGGCTGCAATGGTTGAACGCCAACTCAAAGGCCTTTGTTATAATTGTGATGAAAAATGTTTCCTGGGCCACAAGTGTAAGGAAAAAAATCTTTTTATGGCCATATCGGAGGATATTTCGAAAGAGGATGTTGAAACTCCCCTTGTGTCTAAGTCACCTGGAACCACTAACATAACCCCTCCCTCAGACCCTCCCAAAGTAGAACTGGGTCATCATGGTGGTTATTGATCACATTTCCAAGTATGCTCATTTCTGTGCTCTTCAACACTCGTTTACAACATCCACGGTGGCTCAACTTTTCATGGATCAAGTATTCAAGCTTCATGGCATGCCACACTCTATTGTTTCTGATCACGACCCAACTTTCACCAGCAAGTTTTGGAAAGAACTGTTCAAGCTACAAGACACCCAATTGCATCTCAACACATCTTATCATCCCCAGACTGATGGTCAAACAAAAGTTGTCAACAATTGTTTGGAAACATATTTGAGGTGTTTTTCCTTGGAAAAGAAAAATCAGTGGGCTCAATGGTTACCCCTAGCTGAATGGTGGTACAACACATCATACCATACAGCTACACACATGACTCCTTTTGAAGCGGTATATGGACGTAAGCCACCTTCAGTTCTCTCATACTTACCTGGAGTCTCGAAGGTACAGGAGGTTGACCAATCACTTACAGTTCGACAGGCTATTCTCTGTACCCTCAAAGATAATTTGGTCATGGAACATAATCACACGAAGAAACAAGCAGATCAAGGTCACTCTGAATGTCAATTTGCAGAAGGGGATCAGGTGTTTCTTTGACTGCAACCCTACAAGAAAACATTCCTCAAGGTCTAGCATTGTCATAAGATAGTGCCCAAATTTTATGGTCCTTATACTGTTCTTAAGCGTGTGGGACGGGTGACCTATCAGTTAGCTTTGCCCAGTCATTCGAAGCTACATCCTGTTTTTCATGTTTCATGCTTAAAGAAGGTGATTGGAACTAAGTATGAAATTCAAACCACCCTTCTCGAGTTAGGTGAATAAGGATCCATTTGGCTACAACCAAAAGCAGTTTTGAACCAGCGGGAGTGTCACCTGCGTCAGAGAACCATCAAGGAAGTGTTAGTCCAGTAGAAAGATACAATGCCAGCAGATGCCACTTTTGAACCGGATACCATTCTGCAACAATTTCCACATCTCAAGCCTTGAGGACAAGGTTGTTTTTAGGGGGGAGGACATGTTAGGGTCCTAACCCGCACATAGGTAGAAAAATATATTCGGATTTAATAAAGGTCAATACTAATAATGCCTTGCAATAAAATAGAATAAGTCAAATGTAAGAATACCTAATAGAAGCTTCCACTTCTAGAAGGATCTTCCTCTAGATGCTTCTTTTGATAGACATATTTAGTATAAATAAGAGTCGAGGGTATGAGAACCCTAGCTTGGACATTATTGTAATAGATCTATGCTCGACTGGAGGTTGCCCCCTCGAAGAGGCCCATGACCATTCCTCTCATAATCAAAGTGTTATTTATGTTATTATTCTTATATCATTTCAGTGTTATTGTGGTGATTTTTCTAGTTATATTGTTGTTATTATGTCATTTATATCATTTTATTTCTATTCTGCATACTTTTTATATCTGGTATATTACAAAGTGTTATATCAATGTATCATTATCATCCAATAGTTGCAGAATAAATAAACAATGAACAAATGAGCAATCACACACATACATAGTACACCAGTGTTTTACGTGGAAACCCAAAGAGGGAGAAAACCACGGAATGATTTTTATTATATCTCTTTAAGAATTACATTCATTGGAAGTACCAACTTCCTTTGTTTTCCAGCTGTGATTGGAAGGAGGCTCCAACCCCCTAGTTTCTCAGGCTACAACTTGAAGGAAGCTCAAACTCCCCAATCCTCTGGCTATAACCAGAAGGAGGCTACAACCCCCTAGTTTCTCAGGCTACAACCTGGGGGAAGCTCCAAATCCCCAATTCTATGGCTACAACCAGAAGGAGGTTGTTTGCACCCAATTTGTCACTTGATGAGCAAATTAAGAGTGCTTACATGCCTAGTTGGGCTCCGCTAGGCATGACAGCTGTGAAGTAAAAGGTTAGAAAGAAAAACAACAAAGTTATAAACAAAAATCAAACTAAAACTAATTAAAACTAAGAGCATATGAGAAAATGAAAAACAAATGTAAATGGACCAATATCACCAATGTATAAGCTGATCTGATTGATGAAATCCAAAGACACAAAGAAGAAAGGGGACT
>SNQJ01S0152681.1:13746-27057 GCA_010110895.2 Picea sitchensis | reverse complement strand
GTGTTTTTGTGGTTGTTGATCGCTTTTCTAAGATGGTGATTCTGGTTTCCTACAAAAAGAGCATCACAATAGAGGCCACTACCAATCTCTTCTTAGAATGAGTCTGGTTACATTTTGGAATCCCACAAACCATTGTCTCAGATGGGAGAATCGATTTCTCATCACATTCTCATCGATCCTCTGGTCACTGCTAGACACCAAGCTCATCAAATCCACGACCATTCACCCCTATACTGATGGCCAAACCGAGGTCGTAAATTGAATGATTGTGCATATCCTTTGCATGTATAATTCCAAGCACCCTTGCACATGGGATGAGAGCCTTCCCTATGTCCAACATAGTGACAACCGAGCCCTGCATAGCTCAACCAACCAAAAACCCTTTTAGGTGGGGTTGGGATTCCAACCATTGGGTCCCATAGATGTTGCACTTCCCCTTGCAGTCACCTTGACCAACTCATATTCTTCTCTAACTAAAGCAGAAAAATCCACCCAGTTCATTGATCGAATCTAGCACATCCTCCAACATGTTTAGGATATCCTATAGAAGTCCAATGACAAGTACAATCAACACCATGATCAATGTCGGATGCCACATAAGTTTCATGTGGGCAACAAATTTTGGTTGCAATGGAAGAAAGAATGCCTTACAGGACCCCAGTGGAAGCTTCTCCGACTCCATTATGGTCCGTACACCATCACCAAGGTCGTGGGGGATAATGATTTTGAGCTGAAAACTCCTCCTTTCCTTGGCCTACACCTAGTGTTCAACATCAATCTCCTTCACCCTTATTTCCCACCATTATTGGACACCTCAGAAGTAGTAGAACAACAGACACCAACATACCTCAACCTCGACCACATACAACAGGCATCTAGCGATAAGATTGTGGACACAAAAATCAAGGGCACTCGATAGCAAAGGATCTAGCTTGATCAAGTCGTCAAAGCAGGGCATCTCCTGCACCAAGGCAAGTGGCTCACTCGGGGCCAAATTCAACAGAAATTTCCTCATCTGATGGAGGAACTCAACCCAATGGATACCATTTCTTCCTAAGGAGGGAGGATTGATCCAGGTGGATATCGGTGGCCACCCACCTTTTCGAACCGTCTCAAAATATTTTTCTGGCAATTTCGCTAATTTTCTAGTTTTAGCAGTTTTTTCGAGTCCTGAAACTTTTGGAGCCATTTTTAGGCCCTAAACGACATTTTTTTGGGAAAACGGGGAGCAACATGAAAGGACCTTTGATGTTTCTCACACAAAAGTTTTATTCCTAAGATAGATCTTTCGAACAAGGTATTGAGCACGTCAAACAACGATCTTATGCAAAAGTTATGACCCCGAGAATTTGATGTACTAACTTCCCCAAGCGGGGCCCACATGGCTTTTGGCGCTTCATCTCCTAGGGTTAGGTTTTTGGATGTCTAGATTTTTTGACATTCATGTTTATTGTAAAAATGCCTTCAAAGCCTCATTGTAACCATCTTCTTGTGAATGAGCATAGCTGACACATCTCTTCTCAGAGATAACCCGCCACCATTCCAGCAAGCTTGTTTTCCACTGCATTTTATAGTTTCCACTTATTTCCTTATTGAATAGAAAACTAGTTTTACTATATCTCTGTTATTTTGTGTTAAGCACTTATTAATAATCTATAGTCATTTCGTTATGCTCATAAAATACGGATCACCTGTGGTAATTCTTGACTTTGTAATTGATGTAGAGTGCGATGATCTCTTCTCTTTGTGGCTTTGCAATATAGCCCACTACTTCCTGTAATATTCCAGATATAAAAAGTATGCAGAATAGAACTAAAATGGTATAAATGGTAGATGAACAAAAATATAACCAGAATAACACCACAATAATACTGAAATAATAACATAAAAACACTAGAAAGAGCAATTCGATTACTAAGAGCACTATTCACAAGCCTTTTCGACGGGGAAAACTCCAATCGAGCAAAGCTCTATTACAATAATATCCAAGCTAGGGTTCACATACCCTCGAGTCCTATTTATACTAAATATGTCTATCAAGAGAACCATCTAGAGGAATATCCTTCTAGAAGTAGAAGCTTCTATTAGGTCTTCTTACATTTGATATATTCTACATTTCACTAAAGGTGGCTTTTGTCCATAGACTGCTTCAAAATGTGTCATGCATGTAGCTATATGGTATGAAGTGTTGTACCACCATTCATCTAGGGGTAACCATTGAGCCCATTGATTTTGATTTTATGATGCAAAACACCTCAGATATGTTTCCCAACACTTGTTGACAAATTCAGTTTGACCATCCTTCTGGGGATGATAAGTTGTGCTGAGATGCAATTGGGTTCCTTGTAGCTTGAATAGTTCTTTCCAAAAATTGTTGGTGAAATTTGAGTCACAATCAGAAACAATAGAATGCGGCATCCCATGACGATTGAAGACATGATCCATGAAAATTTGAGCCACTATCGATGTTGTAAATGGGTGTTGAAGAACACATAAATGAGCATACTTGGAAAGGAAATCAAATACCACCATGATGACTAATTTATTACCCAATTTAGGTAAGCCTGTAATAAAATCCATAGAGATATCCCTCCAAATAACAAGTGAAATCAGAAGCGGATGCAGTGTTCTCAGAGATTTGACTGTTTCTCCCTTGTTGCATTGACACACATCAAATTTGGCCACAAAATTATGAACGTCTTGCTTCATACCATCCCAGAAAAAAGAGCGTTTGACCCTGTCATAGGTTTTGGTAAACCCAGAGTGCCCATCTATGGGTGTAGCATGAAGCATATAAAGCACCGTGGATTTAAGTTTTGAATGTTTACTTAAATACAAATGGTCTTTGTATCGAAGCTCATCATTCAACCATGAGTACCCTGGGGAAACTGGAGAATTGGACTACAATTGTTGTATCAGATGTGAACTTTTGGGATCATGTAGCCATTCCTGGTGAATGGCTTGGAGCCAATCTGGTATAATGAAGGAGAGAGAAAAAAGGGAGCCTTCATCTTCATATTTTTGGGAAAGTGCATCGGCCGCCACATTGTATTTGCCTTTCTTGTAAATGATCTCATAATCATATCAAAATATCTTAGTCACCCATTTTTGTTGCTCTGGGGAGGAAATGCATTGTTCTAGAAAATACTTGAGGCTTTGATGGTCTATCTTAATTTGGAAGCATTTCCCCAATAGATAAGGGCGCCACAAATCAAGGACATGCAGAATAGCCAACATTTCCTTTTCATAGATTGATTTGGCCAAATTTTGTTTAGAAATTTGTTTGTTGGTAAAGGCCAAAGGACTACCCTTTTGCATAAGGACAACACCAATACCTTTCCCTGAAGCATCATATTCCAGGACAAAGGTCTTTGGGAAATTAGGAAGGGCCAGGACTGGAGTGGTGCACATGGCCATCTTCAAGGTTTGAAAAGCCTGAGCAGCTATTTGGGTCCAAGTGAAAGAATTATTTTTAAGGAGTGTCGTGAGAGGTGTCACAATATTTCCATAATTATTAACAAACTTGCGATAATAACTTGTTAGGCCCGTAAATCCTCACAAGCTTTTGAGAGTCTTTGGGTGAGGCCAATCTTGCATAGCTTCAATATTTTTAGGATCCACCTTGACGCCATTCTTGCCAACAAAATGGCCCAATACTCGACTTCTGAGGCACCAAAATCACATTGAGATTAATTCATGAAAAGTTGGTGATGAGAGAGTAGATGAAGAACTCGATCTACATGAGAAAGGTGGTCTATCCAGGTTTTTCTATGCATGAGGATATCATCAAAGAAAACTAAGATAAAATAACGGAGAAAGGGTAGAAAGACATGATTCAGGAGGCTTTGGAAGGTGGAGGGGGCATTACACAAGCCAAAGGGCATGACCAAAAACTCATAGTGGCCCTCATGAGTTCTAAAGGAAGTCTTAGGAATGTCTTCCTCTTTCATATGGATCTGGTGGTAGCCAGAATGAAGATCAATTTTAGTATAGAACTAGGCGCCACTCAATTCATCCAAGAGCTCATCAATGACAAGAATGGGAAATTAGTCTTTAATGGTGAGTTTTTTGAGGGCATGGAAGTCATGACACATGTGCCAAGAACCTTCTTTCTTCAGGACCATGACCATAGGAGAAGAGTAGGGACTCGTACTAGGGAAGATAATGCTTGCGTTGAGTAGTTCTTGAACCATTTTCTCAATTTCATTTTTTTGGGATAGGGACAGATATTGGGAGGGAGGCTTCCTAGTGTAAGGGGAATTGAATGATCATGAACATGATGGGAAGGCGGGAGTCCCTGGGGAGTGGAAAATACCACTTGATGTTTAGAGAGGATGGATTGGAGGTCTTGTGGCACAAAGGGTGTCTCAGTTTCCTATATGGCATGGAGTTGGGAAATAATGCCAGAATGACCTTTTTTTAGCATCTTTTCCATGCGATGGGAACTAATGATCTCCGGTGAACTCACGGTGATGCCTTGGATATTATATTTTTGGCCCTCCTGGTCGAATTGCATGGTTAATTCCTTGAAATCCATGGGAATGGGACCCAAATTCCTTAGCCAGTCTGCACCCAACACAATGTCACAACCACCCATGTCGATAGAAAACATATGATATTTTAGGTGGTAGCCACCAATTTGGAGACACACATTTTCACAACACCCTACACATTTCATCGAGCCTCCATTGGCAATCATGATTTGGAAATTATTGACTGCATGGATATAACAATGAGTTTCTTGGGCAACACGGCGATGAATAAAATTATGGGTGCTTCCACTATCAACCAAAACGATGACCTTCCTATGCTTGATGTAACCAATTAGCTTGAGGGTTTGGGGAGCAGAGAAACCAGTGAGAGAATTTAGGAAAATGACCTGTTCTACTTCGGGAGGGTTTGAGGGAGGGGTTATGTCTGTGGTTTTAGGTGACTCGAACACAAGGGGAGTTTCAACATCATGTTTCAAAACATCCTCCAAGATGGCGATAAAAATATATTCTTCCTTACACTTGTGGCCCGGAAAATATTTGTCATCACAATTATAACAAAGGCCTTTGAGTTGGTGTTCAACCATTTCATCTCTGGTCAATTTTTGGATCTTTAGTGCAGCAAAGGGAGTAGTGAGATTTTTTGGTTTAGTGCAAGGAATAAAGGGGGTTTCTGGTTTTCAAAAGATACAAGATGTTATGCTTATTTATCTCTTTTAGTAGCCTCCACCCAAATATGAGGCCGAGCCATGAGGACATGGGTACGAATCTCATCCTTGAGGCTACCAATAAAACATTCTCAGAAAAAGGCATCAGACATGCCCTCTGTCTGAAAAGCCAGGCGCTCAAAAGAAGCTATAAAGTATTCCACTATTCATTATTTTTTCAACGTTGTCAAACGTCCTAAATGGTTGGTGCTAGTGTCAAAGCATTCATAAATCTCTTGCACAAAGTTTGTCCAAGCAATATACCCTTGACGAGAAGTTTTTCTCCATTGCCAACGTTCTTGATCTAGATGGAGAACACCATAAGTCATCTTTAATGTCATATAAAGAGAAATAATGTTCCATTTGAGTTACCCAACCAGTGGGATACGATCCATCAAATTTGGTCACATCCACCTGCGAAAGGCATAGTTCACGTTGAAAGTGATGGGGATGAAAATTATGGGAATGAGAGGAAGTTTCATCTTCGGTATGTGGGGATGGGTAAGATAAAGGGTTATATGCATGGATATGCAGCTTGGTGCAAATCATCGAAATAATAGATTTAAGCTCGGTAGTCATGTCTTGTTTGAGTTCCTCGATTTAGGCAGCGATGCAGGACTGCATGGTTGTATTGATGGCAGAAACATTGGAACTGAGTTGTTTCACTTCTTGTTGGGTCTCTTTGAAATTATATTGCAAGGTATTGAAATGATCTTCCAAGTCTTGGATACGGTTATGGGCCATGATGACAAGGGAACCAAAATGGGGTGGGTGGGGTCAAAAATTTTGCTGAAAAATGATATGTATGAATGTGATAAGGGCGAAGAGATAAATCCAACGGAATAGGTCTCAAATAATGGTGCAAAAATTTTGAGACTTTCTTTCGGTCTGAAGAATACTGCAGTGATGAAAGGCCCAAATGCTTAACCAGGAAGAAATATGTAGTGATTTGGAAGCCTGAACATAGTTGTGCGGCAATAGATCTTATGTGTTTTAATTTTTTTGTTTTCATCCCCAAGGGTTAGGTATTCAAGGGTTATACAGACAAGGGTTTTCCATGCGCTATAGCTCTCTGATATACGTGCGGGGTCCAACAGTAGTACTCGACTCAATATCTCAGGGCACTAACTAAGGAGGCTAGATCGTGCCCTTAGACGTACTACCCAACTACATAGGTACTAGAGAGTATCTTCCTGAGTGTTGTTCTTGGTGACACTATAGCAGTCAAGCGACCGATTGGTTTATCTATAGAGGGCTTCAGGAAATCTAGTCTTATCCGTACACAGGTGTTGTCTGATGCGCTACCACTCGAAGGGGTACCAACAGGGGTTACAAGGGTGGACAAAAGATGTGCGATTAAGAACCACTTGTATTTCCTATGTGTATGAATCCTTCAACCGTAGGTTTATGTGCATAACGATAGATCTTTGTGGCTTAAAGACGCCTGAATACATCTCTACCATGAAAAAAAAAATTAACCCACAATTTTCTACCAAAGAAAGTGCTCTGATACCACTTGTAATATTCCACATATAAAAAGTATGCAAAATAGAAATAAAATGCTACATATGGAATATGAACAACAATATAACTAGAATAACACCACAATAGTACTGAAATGATAACACAATAACACCATAAAGAACACTTCGATTACTGAGAGCAATGTTCACGGGCCTCTTCAAGGGGGCAACCTCCAGTCGAGCGGAGCTCTATTACAATAATATCCAAGCTAGGTTTCACATACCCTCGACTCCTATTTATACTAAACATGTCTATCAAGAGAACCATCTAGAGGAAGATCCTTCTAGAACTGAAATCTTCTATTAGGTCTTCTTACATTCGATTTATTCTACCCTATTGTAAGGCTTTATTAATATTGACCTGTATTACATCGAAATGCATTTTTCTACCTACATAACCAGTTAGGTCCCTAACACTTCCCCCCTTTCTTCGAACTTGTCCGAGACTAATTCTGCATCATCCTCTGTTAGGGTGATTATTAGGTTTTTTTTTGTATGCTTCCTCTTTTTTCACGTCTCATCTACCTGCATTATCTTCCTTTTATTCTATGAGGGCTATGCTCCACTCCTTGTAACTTGTACCCTTTATTCACCAGTCTGTGATGTGCCCCTCTTTCTGGAATCATCCTAGATTTATGTCCTAAGCATTGTTGTTGTCCTCCTTGGTATTTTGGGCACTGCAATACTTCCCGACTATTGATTCCATGCTACAACCTCTCTAGTGTTTTCGGTTGGGTTGTTTTTCTTCATTGAGGAACCTTCTTTAGCCTTTCCCTTGGCCTTGGTGGGTTGTGTCGTGGTTGGATTCATTTTTGTTTTTTATACTGGCATCTTCCACTGTGCTAGCCAATCTCTGATAATCTAGTCAATTTCTTCCTTTGTGATGCAATATTTCATCTCCAGCCATGCCTTGTTTGGATCCCTTGTGGCCTGGATTGACATGTGATGCATGTATTCCTTGAACCTGGCTATCCCTTTAGTTTCCTGGAATACCTCCATAGGAATGCGTTGTTATATTTCTTCCAGCAACATCGAAAATACTATGTTATTTTCTTGTTGATTTTTACCTTCCTTGGCCTGCCAAAGGGACTCATATTTGGCCACATAACATTTTCCTTTCCTATCGAGGAAGGATGAATAATTTGTCTCCTGACACCCTGCCAAGGCTATAAGAATGATGAGCCAAGAATAATGGAACTCATTTCCATTATCCTATGCATATTTCCAATCAACCAAAAATTGGTTCAAGAGGTACGATGCCCAATTGAGCATCACTCCATTTGCGCACTACGCGACTACTGTTATGAGTCCTGTTGGAGTTTCTTCTTTCCTTCATTTCCTCAGCATCTTGCAAGACATAATATTTCTCTTGAATCTTGTCACATTTCCATTAATGTCCTTGAGCACAATGCCCCTGTTTCCTCTGATGGTGCCAAATTGTCCTTTTACCAGCTCAACAATTTCTTTCTCGCCCACCTTGTTCACCAAGTACTCCTCTGGCTGTGCGTCGAGTGTAGGTAATCCTGTAATATTGGCGATCAATTCAACGTCCAATTGTACCATCCTATCCATCTATAGGATATCGCCATGTACCCGGGATAATAATTGTTTGACACAGTTTTTACTGTGCCCGGAGTGTTGTATATCAAACAGGTTCATTATTCTGAAGTTATACAACCTCGTTATCCACTGCGCAGGCTCCATTATAGGTTTACCTACGGGTCCAATTTCCTGTTGTTTTCTAAGTAGGTTTCTTCGACCAAATCTGGGACAACATTTACCATTACGTCTGGCATGTATGGAAGTGTGATGTTTGTGACGTCCCATGCCTTTATTTTCTTCTCGAAAATAAATGGGACTACCTATGTTATTTCTACATCCTCTTCTTACCTCTCGGATTATGGTCGATTGGTGATGTCCTCGAACAAAAACTCTTCTTCATCGCGGCATTGTTGCGGACCCATTGTTTCATTAGGTTTAGCGGGTGTTTTAGGATTAGGGTTCGGTATACCATTTCGGTTTCCGAAACTCTACCCTTCTTCCTCCTGCGGCTCTATCGATTTTTCGTCTTCAACCTGTGTCGGGTTGATTGACCCTGTGTCTGAAGTAATGACGTCTTCAAGCTCGACCAAGTTCTCGGGATCTCTCATACTTTCCTTTCTCCTCTGGCCTTGTCACATAACCTGTACGTACTAGTGTGGAGCGCCAAAATTTGGTTGTGTCATCTTTTATCCAACTTGCACACTCACTCACTTCTTTGCACAATTATAGCTATGGCATGCACTTGTATCTCGCTATGTGCTAAAAAGTAACTAAGTGTTGAACTAATGTAATGTTTCCACACTTTATAGACTTGGTCATAATTGTTCTTCACTTTTTGGGTGTACTTCCCTCTCATCATCTTTTGATGTTGTCACATTAATTTTTTTGTGCGAATATTTTCCCAATTTACTGTTGTTTAGTCAACTTTTGTCTTTTTTTGTGTTTTTCTTCTTTTTCCATTTTCCTGGTTCTGTTTTCTTCCTTTTCCACTTCTTATTTCTTTTTATCAGTTTTCTTTCCTAATATCTACTATAGTACACTATATACATGGTTTTCTTACTACGCTATAACTTTTCAGGGTTAGTAGGTCGATTGTCCCAATATAGTTTTAGTCAACTACCGTTCATCATTCCTTTCAGTTATGTTCCTCCCAAGTCCTTTAATTGCATACATCCCCCATCTGTGATAGTCTTTACTGTAAAAACCCTAGTAGAATATATGTTTAGGGAATTATTAAGTAAAAATTAATTAGGGGATTAATTGTCTTAACATGGTATTAATTAAACAAGATTGGTATAATGATACTAATTAAATATTTATTAATTAATTAATGGTTGCAATTTGATTAATTAATTGATTAATTAATTACATGTTACATTCATTGACATGGGCATTAAATTAATAGGGATAATAAATTATAAGTTAATTTGTTAAAGACTTGCGTACACGGAAAGGGATAAGACATTGAATATAAAGGGATATGATATTAATTATGAGGGGATAAGGTAATAAATGGGTAGGTAAGGAAGTAAATGAAAGGGAGGGTAATGAAGGAGGATTATGAGGGGAGGATTTTTACGAAGGAGGCATCATCATTCTACGGGATTTTTATTTTTCTTTGGGGGCTCTCTTGGATTTGCAGAGAGGGGAGTTGAGTTCTGAAGTTAGGAAGATTAGTTCAGGGGCACCGGTTTGCTAGGCATTTTGGGCACGGGGGCTAGGATATCCATATGATATCCTGGAGCTAGGAAGTTGTCCTAGTTGGCAGGGTGGAACAAGGTTTTGGGCAGTGTTTAGACAGTTCAACAACGGTCAACAAGGCAAGTGGAAGGCAGAGGGTTAGCATCAGAAGCAGGTAATTTGTTTGTGAAATGGCTTAGTTATTTTTATGTTGTAGTTAAATGTTAAATGTTAAATTCTACTAAAATTTTATATGCTTATTCGAAGTTAATGAATTATTTACGCACTCAGAAATTCTATGTTAGAAATGTTATGCGTAATTGTAAGGAGTTTACTAGGCTTGTTGATTTTTTTTTTATTGGCTACTACATATGGTATCAAAGATTTTGTTTGAAATCTGGGCCTAAGGGCCAAAAATCCAAGCTCTAACCCCATCTACGCCTAACCTGCAAACCAAACATAGAAATTTTAACACAAATATAAAAATAAATGCAATACGAATTGAAAATGTAAAAAAAAAAAACAAATTTCCCAAAGTAAAACAAGCAACTAGGGTTGTTACAATTACAAAGGTTGATTTAAAGTAAATAACCCGCACAAGAGCCTAATTCAAATGTGTTGGGCAAGTTGTTTGAATTAGACATTCAAAGCAAGATTCAACCCGGCTCAGAACAAAAACTGTGGCAAAGATCAAGCAAACAATAATATAGGCAAAGTGAGCATTAAATTGCATAAACTTCAAAAATAAAGCAAACAACAATATAGGCAATGTGAGCATTAACTTGAAAATGTTGTATGTTGCACAAACTTCAAAGAATGATAAACAAATCTTGTTGACACTGTACAAGACCTGGCAAGATTTGACTCAAATGTCTCTGACTAAAATCTAGTGTATTTAATTGTTGCAAGTAAAATATGCAAGAAGAAAACTTAAAAAATTAAATATTGGAATCAATCATGCTAATGACAGAGAGTTCGGGAGCTCGAAAATAAGTGTTTCATAGAATAGTATTAGTTTACCTTTGGCATTAGAGGTTAATAGTTGAAGGGGGGAATCAATCTGTAGATCCATATATAGAGCGTGAAGACTGGAATTTGAGGCATAAAACATGAGACTGTATCAATTTTTTTACCGAGGAAGCCGAAATCCCTTCTGGTTACATTATCATAAACATTAAGGAACATTGCAGAGATCCATTTCAATAAAATGAAAAAATGTGAATGCTACGAGATCTTTGTCTAATAACTATGGACGGATATCAATTTTCAAGTAAAAAAAAGCTAAATTTAAGGGCATCTTTGAGAAAAAAAAAAAAACGGGACTTTGTCAAGCCCTCATTAATTCGCTTGAGACTCACTGAGTCACCCAGCGAAACTAGAAAGGATCCGATAAATAACAGATCAAAGACAAGGAAAATATCAAGCTACACAGGATTGACAAATTTCAAGAATTTGAATATTATGAGATAATCGACAAATTGCTCGATGAAAAACATATTCAATGTAAATAGAGAATCAATTGAGATAAAATCCAAAGAATAGGATCTGACAACAACTGTGAGAAGAGGATTGTAGTTTAGCAACAAGTCTACATTTTTAAATGTAACATTGCTAATGCATATGATATAGTCTTGGAAAACAATACTGAATATGTACCAGACTTGTCTCACTATATTACAAGTATTAATGAATAATATATGTTCTTTACCCTTTTATGTACATTTGTCAAAACATTAAGCAAAGCCTAATTTTCAACTAGACAAGTTAAACATGGTAAAAATATTACAAAAGTACAATTTTTCGCAAGAATGAAACCTCAAATATTTACCACCCAAAAAAAAAAGCCATGTATTTTGTTATCAGTAAGCTATACATTTTTCAACACCTTTACCATCATGGCGTAGACTTTCAGTCAGCCAATAACCATCCCAAAAACCACCAATGCGCTGAACGAAGAGAACAGATTGTTAAAGTGCAAGCTAATCACATTGATGATAAAATACAAAATGAAAATGTCATTCAAAGGATGAGAAGAGACACCTGAACCATGGTAAACTCATATATTTCTTTGTCTTTCGGGCATGTTCCTCTCATCCAAACCCTTTTCTTGAAGCAGTTAAGTTTCTCAAGATCTTTCTTTCCTTGTGAGAAAGCAACATTGTCTATGTAGAATGGTGGAAGATGCGCCTAAATCTTTCAAACTGACCAAGATCAAAAACTGGTCCAAAGTATTTGGAACGTTCAAAAGGATCAAAACTGGAAAACATGTACATCACTTCCACCCCATGGTATTTATGTGGCCCATTGTTATATTTTAGTGTGTCAAGCTGGCACTATATAGTTTCTTCCATAGTCAGATCATGTCTGGGACAAATAGGTATTTTCTCACGAGAATAAACCCATGTTGCTGGTAAGTAGTCTGACACCTCTGATGAAGCCATTGCTAGATGCATCTTGCGGTCATGTGAATGGATTAAGAGGGGTAATTTCACTACTCCCCAGGAACGTCGAACTGGCCGAGATGAGATGGCATCAATTGCCCGAGGAATCTTAGGGTAAGAGCAGTGACAGAAAGATTGACCATGCATCTAGGTTTTTGGTGTAGAAGACAGTACTGCCATGACATTCCTCCAGTCCTTCAACTTTTATCCTCCCGCTTCGGGGCTTAATGACAAACATAGGCTTGGGAAAGGATCCGTTTCAATATTTCAATCTTCGTGGACAACCTGATCACCAACACAAACCAATGCAACGCGGCATTGAACAACCCTAGCTCTCTCTCATCCTGAAGTCGGCGTTAAAAGAAGCAGCAATGAAAATGGACTACGCGGCAACCAAATTGAAGCCTAGCACAAAGCCAGGACCATATCAGACCAACACCAGTGCCAAGGGCAGAGTCAAGAGGCGGCAGAGGAAAGAGGCGGAAGTGAAGGAGCGTTAGGGTTAAGGAATGGTTTAGGGTTTTGGTGTTGAGAGTCTGGGCCGGGCACGTGGGCCTCATGCCAGAAGCTCGACCTTAAAGGCTGCCAGATAATGCCTCGTTTCTCATTAAGTATTAAGCACATTAAACTCTCACCGAATTAAAAATAATATTTTTTTTGTAATATTAATTCTAATTTTATTTATTTAAAAAAAGAAAAGAAAAAAGCATTAATACTATTATGTAAATTTAAATTATTTAAATTAAATTAATTACCTTATATTAAATTAAATTAAAACTAATAATTATTTAAATTATTTAAATTTAATAATATATGCTAAGCTTAATATGATAAAAGAAAAAATTAAATTGACTCCATGGGTTTTGAACCCACGACCACCACCAAGCGAAGCGCCTTACGAAGAACATTAATGCCAACGCGCCCTCAT
>SNQJ01S0152681.1:1544-12679 GCA_010110895.2 Picea sitchensis | reverse complement strand
TTGTCTTAACATGGTATTAATTAAACAAGATTGGTATAATGATACTAATTAAATATTTATTAATTAATTAATGGTTGCAATTTGATTAATTAATTACATGTTACATTCATTGACATGGGTATTAAATTAATAGGGATAATATTTTATAAGTTATTTTGTTAAAGACTTGCATACATGGAAAGGGATAAGACATTGAATATAAAGGGATAAGATATTAATTATGAGGGGATAAGGTAATAAATGGGTAGGTAAGGAAGTAAATGAAAGGGAGGGCGGTGAAGGACGATTATGAGGGGAGGAGGTTTATGAAGGAGGCGTCATCATTCTACAAGATTTTATTTTTCTTTGGGGGCTCTCTTAGATTTGCAGAGAGGAGAGTTGAGTTCTGAAGTCAGGAGGATTAGTTCAGGGGCACCGGCTTGCTGGGGGTTTTGGGAACGGGGGCCAGGATATCCATATGATATCCTGGAGCTAGGAAGTTGTCCTAGTTGGCAAGGTGGAATAAGGTTTTGGGCAGTGTTTACACAGTTCAGCAACGGTCAACAAGACAAGTGGAAGGCGGGGGGTTAGCATCAGACGCAGGTAATTTGTTTATGAAATGGCTAAGATATTTTTATGTTGTAGTTAAATGTTAAATGTTAAATTCTGCTGAAAGTTTATATTCTTATTCAAAGTTAATGAATTATTTACGCACTCAGAAATTCTATGTTAGAAATGTTATGCGTAAATGTAAGGATTTTACTAGGCTTGTTGATTTTTTTTTTTATTGGCTACTACATTTACAGAGGAGAAATATAATCATAAGTTGACGATCCCTAAAACAAAAATATTCTTGATGAAACAATGGGTGGTATTTGAGTGGGTATTTATAGTATTTACTGAATGCAACCCTCTCCTTATATTTGGGTAACGCATGGGATGGTCGACCCACCACCAAAATTAAAAAATGATGAATTGTTAGTGAGTTTAAGTCATGTGCAAGATTTCATAGCATTTTAGACCATGTGCTAATGGTCTTTTGGAGGAGTGCAATTCAAACATTTATTGAAAATGTTATGTTTTATTTTCAAATAAAATAATGATATAATAGTAGTAGTAATAATAATAATAACAACAATAATAATTTAATTTTAAGGTTAAGGTTAGTTAAACATCAAATTGGTTGGTTTACTATATTTCTTACTTGTGGGATAAGATACTGTTTTCATACAAAGATTTAATTATTAAAGTTTATAAACATATGCATATACTACTCTCTAGATTTCAATATAACCACTAAGAAAAAAACTCATATTATATATATATGTGTTTGAAATAGAGATATTCTTTGTATAATGCATAGTACTACATATTAATTAGAATGGATTTTTAACTTTATAACATAGTAACTCAACATTTTTAATTAAAAAAAATTAAAGATTAAAACATAATAATACATATTAACTAGGATCTATTTAGTTTTCAAAGGTTGTTTATCTTCTAAGGATTTAGCTATATGACTCAATTTGGCTAGTGTCTATTTAGTTTTCAAAGGTTTTTTATCATCTAAGAGATTGTTCAAGTGATACGACTTAGGCCACACTAAGACATTATAACCAAGTTGGTCACACTGAGTTAGTCATCTAGACAGTAACATAAGATTTATGCAAGTTTAAGAATGAGGAAGTGCTTTGTGAAAGGTAAAGGTATAACTAGTAATAAAGAACAATAATTTTTTTCCGCATAATAAAGTACATTAATCTTAATCAAATCAAGTACAATGTAAATTAACATAGAATTGCAATTTTTTTTTAAATAGAAAAACAACTTCAATGAGACAACAAGATCATGGAACAAGGAGTTAGTTCAACCATACATCTATTGACAATCTAAAATAATGATCTACAAAGAATGGTCACATCAAAGTAATACCATGTATCCTTTTGAATCAAGCTATGATTCAAATCAAATGTCAGATTAGTGACCCTAGGTGCACAATCCTTTCACTATGAAGATAGTTGATAAATTTGTGACTAATATTGCATTGCACACAACTACCAAGCAAGAAATGATGCCCAATTGTAATAAGAGGTGAGATATTTTTGTCTAGAGAAGAAAAAAGTGAATTATATTTATAGTTGAATGGATAATTACATTCTTTAGGTACCTTTGACACTTGTACCAAAGATTTGACCAAAATAATTATCTTTTCATTCTCAGATTCAACTTCTACTTGTAATCATTCAAAAATATAATGGTCGCCCATTATACAAAAGTTCCTAAAACCAAGTTCATTTTAAAATTCTACTCCAATAACTGAACTTTATACATACCCTTACATAAGAAAATTATATTCACTATCAATACAGTAAAAGGTAACATTTAACACTAGTAACTGAAACCTTCAGAAACTTGGTTGTGTAGTTTGCGATGGGACTCCATTTCATGATTCATCGAACATCAACCTAATGAACATCCTTAGAGAGACCGCCAACTATTATGTTGAGTTCTCATAAAATATGTGTATACAATCAATCCGTGAAATAATTTTAAAGAGCCTTGAGATTGGTTTCATTTGATATGTTAGTGGCATGAGAGAAACATTTTCAATCAAATTTACACCCCTCATCTAGTTGATAATAAGTAGATAATACCGAAAAACCTACATATAATCAATTCATTTCAAAATTTCCAATTTTAGAAGACTTCTTATAGTTAATATTTTAGTTGAATCATTTGTTCTTAGAGTCAAACCTGCATTGAATTTGATGAAATTACTTTCAGAAAAAACAAAATTCCATCAACACTGCTGAAATATTGAGATTGTTGGGGTCTTCTCTTGGTTCTTTACATCTTCTTGGGCTAACCTAGGTTTGGATTTCAATAGGTTTCCAACAAAAATCTAAAAAACTATTGACCCCCCTAGTAAGACATAAGTAAACGTCGCACGCAGGGTGCACAATGCAGTTTCACCCGAGATAAATTTTATGGGTGATTGCATTACTCAGGCATTTGCAGTCTAGGAATGAGTGAGGATTTGTGATTGTGTTATTTGTTCCTTATGCATCATCCTTTTTATTATTTCATAAGATAATGATCAACAAAAAGTAAATATTCATTAACAATCACATAAAACACAAGGTTTACCATGGTTGACCCCCTCCTAGGGCTACATCCACAAAGTTATGACTTCTCTTCTCTTTTATTTGTTCTGTTGTAAAATCTTTCACTGTGGACATTACATATTTAGTAATATAATCAAAATTGAGGGTAAGAAGCCTCTATGAGGCTGACTAGATCACACCATGCTCCTCATCCTATGACCTAACCCTCAAAGACTACCTTACTATTATAACCCTAATTTACACCAGACATGCTTACCTGGCATCAGGCCATCTCAGATTCTTTATTTTCCAAAACACTACTGAACAACTCTTCTTAAAAACCCCTTTTATAAAGGCCCACACACCCTGCTCCATTATTTCACGTGTGTACATGCTAGCTTACCCAAGACAGCCCGCGTGTACCTACAAAAGAACGAAAAAAAGAAAGTTGTTGATGAAACACACAACTTTGGGTAAGTTAACTAAACCTTTAGGCCATGCATGGTCGGTCATTCGAACAAATACCTAGCTCCTTATAACCTATAAAATAAGGGGTAGGGGTCCCATTTTAAAGGAGGAGAATCATAGTTAAGAAACTATACCCGATTAAGCATTCCCTTTGTACCAACCTTTAGCCGTCCTTGTGCAAAGAGAAGTATAGAGAAAAACAGTTGGAAGACAGTGGAAGAAGAGCCTAGGACCAGGATTGAGGAGAAGTAACCAACTTCATCATTGTAAGGTATCATTGTGAAGTTAATAAAAGAATTTCTTTTCCCATCCTGCCATATGAGATTGTCCTTATTGGAATATTGATTGTATGATTGATTAAATATCTAACCCATTAGTTCATAGATCAAATGCATGGGGAGTTATTTTTTTGTCTTTAGTGAATGCAGGTCAACATTGGGAGGAGAGATGGAGTCAAAGAATGACCAAGCACGAAAAAGGATCGACATCAAACACGAAAAATAAGGTATGTCAACTTAATATCTTGAGCCTTGTATTTACATATGAGTAATGGCAGTTTAGGCATGGGATGATGGTAAAAAGTAAGAATATTTAGTTCATTTATGCATGCATGATAAAACCCTTATTTCTAGTATGTAGGAGGGATTTCCCACCCACAACAGAATTGGCGACTCCACTGGGGAACTCTAGGGTTTCTGGGAATGTTTTTTCTTGGGTATTTTTAAGAACTAGTTTCATTTCTTGTTTTTAAAGTTTCTGCAAAAGTCTGAACTAACAGAGATTCTAGTCTTCCATATCAGTTATCTCTGTTTCTTTGCTTGACTGCATTTTTTTTTTGAGACCCACAAAGGTACACGCGGCCTGTATAAGGTCTGCACACATGTACCCATTCCCTACCTTCTCACAGTCCACGTGTACACACTAGCTGAGGAAGTGTGAATCGCATGTATGTTTCCAGAAAGTTTCTTTTAGAGAGGCAATCATCCTCTCCCCTACCAAAAATAATCTTCTTAGGGGTTTTTTGGAACTCTTTCTAGTCTTTGTTGTTTGCAGTCTATAGCTTAGTTCTCACCTTAGATTGGTTTGTTCTATGAAGTTTTCCTTGAATTGTTTTCTTTTTTCTGTTAAAGTAAGTGTCTGAGTCTTCAAGAGATCCTGGTTCTCAGTACCAATAGTCTCTGTCTGGGGCCGATTTCTTGGAATTTCATTTGTCTTATAGTTTCATAAGTACATGCGGCCTGTATAAGGTCTGCACGTGGGTACACGTGCCCTGACTATACACAGCGCGCGTGCACACACTTGTTGTTGAATTGTCAACAGCGTGCATGTGGAGAAAATTTTTGTTTAAGGTGAGGCAGTCATCCTTTCCTTTGAAAAGAGTTATACCTCTCAAGTTTTTGGGTCACTGTCATAGCGGTCAATAACTTAGGTTTGATCACAACATAGTTTTCTTTTTAATTAAGAATTTTTCCTCAAATTTTTCTTTTTCTAGGGTTTTTAGACAAGTGTGAGAGTCGAGTTTTAATTTGCTTGTGTGTTATTTTTAGAGTGACTCTTTACGATCTGCGCTTAGACTAGAAGTTTTCTTGGTTTTTACTTTTTGATATTTTTCCTTTTTTCTTTGTGAACATTCAAATAAAAAAAATATATTTTATTTCTTTGTTTGGTTAAATAGTGTTGGTTTGCATTAGTAACCAGGGAAAAGTCTTTGCTTTCATAAGTTATTGACGGTTTACTTAGATCAGAAGTAGCTCTTAGTCAAGTGAAATCCTACTTTGAGTTTGTTGTTTAAAGATCTTAGAAAACTTTTAGCTTGAAAAGTTGTTTAAGATTTGAGTCAAGAAGAAGTTATTTTGTTTCCAGCTTTCTATTTATTTTTTTTTCGTATTTCAAACATCACTAGTTTCACTTTCATAACCTTTGACTTAAGACAAGCCATAAAAATTAACGCTAAATCTAAAATTCATTAGACGTTTTATGTTTGTAGGGTCAACCAACTAGTTTAGGGTTAGGGCCTTCAATTAGGTTGGAGAGGAAACTCTTCAAGGCCATTAAATCAAACATTGGAGTTTGAGTTAGGGAGTGTCAAAGTCCAGTATCGTGAAAGTTATTTGGGACCCCCCTCTAATACAGGGGATAAACACGAGGTCACGTGCGGAAAGGTAGTGGAGATAACCCTCCAAATCTAGACCAATCATAGTGGAGAACACATATAGAGGGTTTGTCTTGGGATTCCGTCGATTGCATTTTCCACGGAACTTCGTGGGTTTTGAATCTATTTGAAGTCCTCAGTTGTCTTCCATACAAATTTCCTTCGATACCCTTGATAGGTTTCGAGCTCGATACCCTGCTCATTGTGGTCTACCCGACTTTCGACTATACCTTCCTAGAGACTTTTCGAGCACTGGCAACCTAGTTGCCTATCTTTTTTAGAGACATACACAGGTGACTACGGGGGTATACCACGGTACCTAGGGCAGACATCGGGCAACGCTTTGTAGAGTATACCCAGAGGGTGCTTCCATGTTCAAGTTTCACTTGCACCAGTAAGTTTCTCTAGTGTTGGTTGTTGTAACTGTTCTTCTAACTAGTTTAGTGTTTTCTTGTTTTATCTTAGAGGGACCCTTTTAGTGTGTGTTGTTTTTTGAACGAATAGAAAGCCCTAGTGTGTCTTTGATCTTATCACATAGTGGATGATCATGAGCTCTGCCAGTCAAGAAGATTTCTGGGCCTATCACTGGTTACAATGGAGCCACCTCTGCCACCATTAAGGAAAAAGCTAAACCAACAAGGGTCTTTTGAAGCGACCAAGTCTCAAGAAACTGTACCCGACCAACATCCAGAGGAAACCACCATTTTAGACCTTTGACCAAAAGCTCTTGATCCATCCGACACTCCAACCATTGTTCTTTCAGCACCCATCATCATACACATTCACCCTTATGAGTTCCATACCTTGTCGCACGTAGCAATGGAAACAAATGATGCCACTTCTTCTGGGAATTCTTCAATTCCCACTATGGTTGTCACCATAGGGGATATTCCACCTCCTAGACCACCATCACCGGTCCGAGCCACCATGGTCTCGATCGCCTCTACCTCGAGCAATGGTCCAATCTCGTGTATGGCGACGACCACTGTCCCCTTCACACCGAGTGCGACAGGCCTTCCGTTCTCATACGAGATGCCTAACTCAGGTACAAGTCATGTACTTTCCTACTCCACTTTATAGACTTTAGGTTTGGGGGTAGGGAGCTCTAACGCTCATCTGGAAGGACACATGGGGGGCACTTCTACTCCTTTTAATGCTTTCCCTTATGGGGGAGTTCATATACCTCCTTCGTTCCCTTCGCTTGGTGGTACCCACCAGCAATCCATCGGGCCACCCACACACCATAGTTTATTTGGAGCAGGGAGTCAAGGACCACCTTCTCATAATATGCCGGTAGCTTCAACACAATTTTTATTTGTTCGATGTGTTTGGTAACAACACTTTCTCGTCAGCTGCTTTCCCAACTGGGGGAAACCTTGGTTACGAACAACCTATTCCTATGCAGGGTGCTATTCCTGCATAGGGGGCAAACCCAGGAACTTCTTCCACATCAGGACCTTGGAATTCTTGGCAGGGATCAGTTCCCTTGTCAGGAATGCTGAGCTGGCGAAATTATTTTCACAACCAATGGAACTCCGGACAAGGTACTATGGCTATGCCCATGGGATCGACATCGGGAAACCCTTCCCAAAGTCCTTCGAAAGTAATGCATGCCCAACCATCTACGTCCTATTTTGGGAATCAACCAATGATGTCTCCTCACACGCAAAATCCATACGCTAGTCATGGCCATGGTTTTTACCATATCCTAAGATAGCAGGCGAACTTTTCTTGGCAACCTGGTGCCAGTCAAACTCAAGGTACATTTTTCCATGGTTATCACCAACAACCCAAACTACCTTTCCTGGCAACCTTGTATTTGCAAGACTTGACAAGGTTTTTGAATGACCCTCTCTGTCACGATCTGCATTAGCCCCCTATGCCGACGAAGTAGCCTTTAGACATGCCAAAGTTCGAGTCCAAGCCTAACGAAGATCCAAGAGATCATGTGACTAATTTTCACCTTTGGTGCTCGTCTAATTCGTTAAAATATGGCTCAGTACAGTTGCAATTGGTTCAATGTACTCTCATTGGGAGTGTCGTGAAATGGTACATAGATCTCGACCGCTTAAGATACTCTTCCTTTGGCGAATTGGCAATGGCTTTCCTAAACCATTTCCAATTACCTGTGAGATATGACGCTGGCACATAATTGCTGGCCAATTTTGCACTGACAAAAGAGGACCATATCTATGATCACATCCTAGAATGGAGACGTTGGAATATTTTAATTAAGGTGCCAGTCCCACCATCATTTCGGCTCGAGTGGTTCCTTAAGCCTTTGGTCCCACATTTATCCAAAGACATCACAACATTGGGAGTTTTTTCCGAGGATTCCATCATCAGAGGTCAACAAATTGAGCTATTATACTCTCAGTCTGGTTTATTATACGAGAAATTTCCAGATGCGCCACACTCAATACTTGATAAAACCAGACAGAGAGCTGGACCACATGTCGATGGTATTGTTGGTTCAAAAAAAACAAAGCCTATTGAACAACTGATGAAGCAATTGCAACAATTGTCTATACAACACACAGCGGTCAGCCAAACTATTGTTTTGGCTTCTCCCCCTACCCAAACATTGGATGTATAAAAAGTGCAATCGACAAATCCAAAGGCCACCCAACAACCTGATGGAAAGAAAAAAGAACGAAAGAAGGGCAAGGGGGATAAGAAACCCAATAATACTGTTGGCGGGTGTAACACTGAGAAACGAAAGGTTAGGTATCCGTGCAACCTATGCGTGGAAGACCACCCGACATACCAATGTCCTCATTTTGTAGAGGCCCAAAAGTTTGTGACACAACAACAACCTACCATGTTAACCAATCCTTTTCAACCTGGGCAAAACCTAACCCAAACCTCTACAAGCGCGGAAGTGGGCAATCAAGGACCCTCTCTGTATTTGAACAATCCTGCATCCGTGAATGTGTATATGATGAAGAGTGATGCTTTTATATCGACTAAAGGGCATTACTATAGTAAACCAAGCACTTATGAGAAGGGAAAAGAAGCCGAAATCCCATCTCTTCCTCTCCATATCGAGAATACTTTGGGCGAAACAATGACACACATCCCAAAAGGTGCGTTCAAGAAAGACTCTCATAACCCAAATGCATGGGCTACCCAAAACTATTATGTGATGGAGGATTCTTCCTAAACCCCTTGTGCGATGTCCACATTGGAGGTCCTCCAAAGCTGACCTTCCCAAAGGAAAGCTTTGCTAGCCTCTTTAGGATCTACCGAGAATTGTAATTTGGGTACAATCATGCTAGATACAACTGACTTAAAACCTCATCTGCCTTACTACATAGCATTTCAGATAGTACTGGCTTACCCCACGAAAACTTTTACTCAGAACATTTTACGCACGATGGTTGATGAGGGCGCCTCGACATGTGTTATGTCATTTGCATGTTGGAAGGCCATTGGCTAGCCCATTTTGTCTCTGTCACCTACCCTTCTCACTGCTTTTGATGGTCATTAATTCCAACCACATGGTATCATTCCCTCTCTCCCCGTGAAATTAGGAGGGAAGACTGTGTGCATCGAGGTAGAAGTAGTCGACACTTCCCTCAACTACAATCTCTTTTTAGGAAGGAGTTTGAATTATGCCATGAAAGCAGTGGTTGCTAGAGTTTTCTGGGTCTTATTGTTTCCACACGAGGACCGGATTGTGACCATTGATTAATTGTCTTTCTCCAGACCTGAACCTTCACTGGGGGCATCCGCGGTCCAGATGATTGATAATCCCCAACTGGGCATAGTCAACGTAGGGGTTGGTTTCTGCCCATATTTGATGGGTACCTTCGATTACCCACCCCCTCAAGGCGATGTCAAGTTCATATCTGACCACCATAAGGTTGAGATTTTCCAAGTTTCGTCATTTCGCATGACTTATTTCAATGATCCATGGATAATTCCTTCCCCATCGGCCATGATGGATGGGACAGGGAACCTTGGCATGTCCATGCCTTTGTCTGCAACCGAAGTAGCGTACTCTTTAGTCTAGCAAGCTTCGGCCAAAACCAATCCAACTCCTACACAAGAGTTATATCTGATTCCATGTTTGGGCTCAAGGTTTTCTCGTTAATACCGATGTGTTAGACTTAGTCTTTCCCTCCAAAGAAGCAATAATTGAAGCAATGAATAGTCCGGACAAACCCTCGAATGATCTCCATCACCGATCATACTTCCTCCCAGAGTTAAGCAGAATCGAAGCAAGAGAATTCACCTTGACTATGACTGGAGATAGGTCTTGTCCTATTAATCCCTTAACTACACATGAGGTTTATGGTGAGGGTAATATGGCAACTATCACTGAAACTATACAGATTAATATCTCCAGAACCCTTGGCGTCGTGTTGAATGTTTCCATTGGAGATGACTGTTCCCCCGAAGAGATTCAAATCTACACAAATCTTTTTAAATAATTCTGCAACGTTTTTGTTTGGTCTTATGAGGAAATGCCAGGCATTGACCCAAGAATAGTCGAACATGAAATAAAAACTTATCCTGATGCCAAGCCAGTTCGGCAGAAGTTTCATCCAGTTAATCCCAGGAAAGAAGCAGTCATTAAGGTTGAAGTCGACAAATTGCTCAAAGCTGGTTTTATCTATCCTATCCATCTGACCCAATGGGTGTCAAATCTGGTGTCGGTTAACAAGAAATAGGGCATGATTCATGTATGTATGAACCTCCATGATTTAAACAAGGCCTGTCCAAAAGATAATTTTCCCACACCATTCATTGACTAGATAATCAATGAATGTGCAGGTTGCGAGGCATTTTCTTTCATGGATGGTTTTTCGAGATATAATCGGATACAAATCAAACCCGAAGACCAGCACTGGGAGAAACGTTTCATAGAGGAGTATGGAATATTTGGGGCTGAGCCCACAAGGGATTTTTTTATGGATGTAGTAAAGGAGAAATATCACCCTGTGGCAAATTATCATGACTAGTATATGAGATGGACCGCGCTGCATCAAAAGAGGGACCAAATAGTCTCCTAGTTTGCAAATACCTTCCATACCTTGTGCACGAATACATGTATCAAATAATCTTAGCGACATCTCGTTCTGAAATACCACGGGGTTCTATACAAGTACATCCAAACCGAGATGGATTTTTTGGACATCTCATCACTGGGAGCCACTTATAGATATGTTCTCAAAATCGAGAAAAAAATTAAGCACTAGAAAAGTGGGAATTTGGGTCTGCAAATACACTACAACCAATGTGTGGTAAAGGAAACCCTAACTCACAGAGAAATCAACCTCAAGACAACTAGTCCAAGCCAAAGGAAAAGAAGGGTAACAGGAAGACAAAGAAGGAAACTGGGAAGTAGTGCAACTTCCACAAAATCCCTTGGGATAACATCGATGAATGTCACTTGAAATAGTCATTAGTGGTTGAGCTCAAAGAAA
>SNQJ01S0152680.1:0-22881 GCA_010110895.2 Picea sitchensis | reverse complement strand
TGACAGGAGGATGCGAACTTCGAAGCGAGGAAATGTGGAGTATTTGCGAGTTGGTCTTAAAGGGACGAATCCAAGCAAGGCCAAGTGGATTGAGGTTGGAAGGGTGAGGGAACTATACCCTCATATTCACATAGACTGAGATATTCTTTTGGAGGTCCAAAAGCTTCCCAATGGGGAGGTGTGATCAGGGGATCAAAATTTTGCTCAATTTTCAAAGTGCTCGGAATGCGACGAAAACAGTGCCATTGCGTCCGTCTCATCTTCCTGATTCCGATGGTATATTTACTTTCGCAAACGGAGTCCGTATGGAGGAGATATCGCAATCTGTCCGCCAAGTCAAACAGGCAAAAATTTGGGATGCTGACTGTACCTGTCCGTACAGTCCGTACGGCCACATGGCAGGGCCGTACCATCATGATGATGTGGCAGATTTTTATTGGTTGGTTGATAGCGTATTGAATGGTGACACGTGTCCGGTTGGTGGCGAGTTATATGAGGACACGTGGCCCAATCTCTGGGCGCCACGTGTCTCCTCATCATTTGTTTATATGATTGTATAAAATTATATGGGAAGTCCGCGGGGTTCGACCCCGAGACCTCCCCCAACGTTAAACACTTCATAACTCTCCGCTAACCAAAGTTCCGTTGTTTGTGCCTTGTTAACTATACCACAAAGTATATATTTATGTTGAAAGTTATGCCAACGGGAAAGGGGGGTCGGGCTGGGGCCTAGCCCCGACCTGTGGACGTATTACAACACATATGACCCACATGTTTATTGGCCCGAATGTTTGGTGCACGCGCGCGCATTCATTTATGTATTCTATTGTATATTGTATTGCAATACATTGCAATTGCAATGTATTTGTTATATATGTTATGTGTTAGCGTGGGGTTTTGAACCCATGACTCATATATTAAGTGTTGGCGTGCGGTTCAAATGGTTTGCATGGTTTAACTCCTTTTTCGCCCAGATTTTGGTCCTATGGCCATATGACCGAGTGTCGAGGTGGTTAGGGGCTAGAGGCGCCTTAACCATCCTACGGTTTGTACCGGTGCGCGGTTGCGTACGGGACTGGGTTCTTTACGCTTAAATGAGCGTGTGAGCCAGGTTTGGAGAACAAGGGTGTGAATTGTAGAACCAGAGACAGTAAAGTTGGAGAAGGAGCTTCAAGGAGGCATATCTTTCTCATTTTTCGACCGTTTCAGGTGCCGAAAGAGCCCAGACAGGGGTTTTGGGACGCTGGGAAGCCATTGGAGCAGTCGATTTGTCATTTTGAGCATTGTAAGGCATGTTTTTGAGCTCTTTGAGCAATTTAATAATAATGATCCATTGGAAGCTGGACCAGGAGATGTAGCCCGAAGTGGGGTGAACTCCTTTATCAAGTTGTTGTGTTTATGTGCTGATGTTCAATGTTTTATGCTGCTGTCTATGTGTATTTTACATAAGTAATCCTTAATTATGTGTTGCAAATTGATCCGGTTGCTTTAAACACATAACATTTCACTTGCAATATTTATTCAAGTTTTTCAAGTCTTCTTCATTTTTAGATCAGTTTGTCTTAATATTTGTGGACAAAATTTTGATGTGTTTCAAGAACTAAGAGAAACATGAAGAACACCTCAGGATGGTGTTACAAGTTTAAAGAGAAGATCAATTGTATGCAAAGTTCAACAAGTTTTATTTCTTTAAGAATAAAATCCAGTATCTAGGCCATGTAATCTTAGCTAAAGGAGTGGCAATAGACCCTCCAAAGATCAAGAAAATTATGGATTGGCCTACTCCTAGAAATGTGTCAGAAGTGAGATCCTTCATGGGATTAGCCAGATATTACAGGAGGTTCATAAAGGGATTCTCCAAGATTAGTAATCCTATTACTTCAGTACAAATAAAAGGGAAGAATTTTTTGTGGTCACTAGAGTGTGAAGATAGCTTCCATCAACTGAAGCAACTATTGACTAATTCCCTTGTTTTAAAGATTGCAGACCCAGGAAAGGATTTCCTAGTTTGCATAGATGCTTGAAAATAAGTTATCGATGGAGTTCCAATGAAAGAAGGAAAAGCGATATGTTATGAATCACATAAGCTGAATGAACATGGGAATAAGTGTGTTACCCATGACCTAGAACTTGCGAAAATTGTAGATGTACTGAATATGTGGAGACATTACTTGATCGGGAAAAGATTTATCCTCATGACTGAAAATTGTGGTCTGAAGTATTTATTTGACCAGTCGAGGTTGAATTCTAGACAGGTCGAGTGGATGGAATTGATCAATGAGATTGACTTATAAATAAAAAACATAAAATGAAAAGAGAATAAGGTAGTCGAAGCATTCAGACAATACACTTAGTAGCAACAAGTGTAAGAGAGTCTCACATTCAGCAGAGGATTGAGACCCTCTTGTTAGAATATGATTTCTTCAATCGAGTGAAGGAAATATTGAAACAAGAACCTAGGGAAAATATGTATGAAGGATATCATCTAAGGACTAATAATCTACTACTGTACAATAACGAGTTGTATATGCCTAATTTAGCTGATTTGAGGTGCTTGTTTCTGGATGAATTCCATAAAAGGCCATATATAGGTCACCTTGGTTACCAGAAAATGGTGATAGTAATTATAAAACTCTATTATTGGCTTGGAATAAATAAATACATTTCTCTTTACATTGTGAAGTGTTTGGAGTGCCAACAAGTAAAAGTCGAGCATCAACACCCTGTTGGACTATTGCAGCCTATACAGATACTGAAATGGAAATGGGAAGTGATTTCAATGGATTTTATCATAGGTTTACCAAATATAATCAAACAACATGATTCAATCATGGACGTAGTAGATAAATTGAGAAAGGTAGCTCATTTCATTCCCATAAAATCTACTTTTAAATCCATTAATGTTGCCAATGTTTTTATGAAATAAGTATTCATATTCCAGAATTTTCCTAAAACCGTCATCTCAAACAGAGATGCTAAGTTCACCTCAAATTTCTGGAAAAGAATGTTTGTTGGTTTAGAAACACAATTGGAATTTATCATGGCCTACCATCCTCAAACAAATGGTCAGACTGAAAGGGTGAACACAGTGTTAGAAGATATTTTATGAATGCATGTTATGCATCGACCCAATGCATGTTATGTTTTCTATTCTTTTTTTGGTACTCAATTGGCTCATAGTTCATCTTACCACCCTCAATCTGATGGGAAAATTGAGATTGTGAATAAATTTCTAGAAGGATATCTTCGTTCTTTTACATCCGATAAACATACACAATCGGTCAAGTGGTTTCCCTTAGCGGAATGGTGGTACAACACATCCTTCTATACTTCATAAAAAATGTCCCCATTTCTGCCACTTTATGGATATCATCCTCCATCCATCACATCACCCTTGAAAAGGAATACAAAGGTTCAAGCAGTGGAGGACCACATAGGGAACCAACAAGAGGTCCTAAAATTGTTGAAGGACAGATAAATGCAGATGCATTAGAAAAATGGTTAAATATGCTAGAAGGTTATTTATTTGTTCATAATTTCTCCGACGGGGAGAAGATCACCTTTTCACTCCTTAAGGCTCTCCCCCATATCAAACATTGGTGGGAAACTTATTGGAAGAAAAGTTCCACAGAGGAGTATGGAATGTATGGGGTTAAGCCCACTTTGGATTTTTTTGTAGATGTGATAAAGGAACAATATTACCTGTTGGAAACTATGAGGACCAGTACATGAGATGGACCACAATTCAGCAAGAAAGAGGCTAAGAAATTATGAAGTTCACCAATAACTTACATACCTTGCGCACCAAGTTGGGTATCAAATAATCTGAATGACATTTGGTCTTGAAATACTATGGGGCTCTATATAGATACATCCAAACTGAAATGGATTTCATGGACATCTCATCACTCGGTTCTTCTTATCGATATGTTGTTAAAATCAAGTAGAAGTTTAAGCACCAAAACAAATGGGAGTTTGGTTCTACAAATCCATAACAACCAAAGTATGATAAATACGGCCCTAACAAATAGCATCCAGAATACCAGTCCAAGCCACGGGAAAAGAAGGGTCACAAAAAGATGAAGAAGGACACTTGAAAATAGTGTGATTTCCACACAATCCCCGGGAACAACACCGATGAATGTCTCTCAAAACAGTTATTGGTGGTCGAGATAAAGACAAGGAGTTGAACCCTGATTCATAATTTGATTATGAAAATTCTGATAGAAGACAGATCATCTGCGTAGACCCCATTTCTATTGTCGTGATCGCAGCAATTCAATCAGAAGAACCAATATATTCTGAAGAGGGGGAGCACCTTTTTCATTCAAAGATGTGGGTGAAGGGGACCCTGCTACATTTTATTGTTGATAGAGGAAGCCAGAAGAACCTCATCTTAGTAGAGGTTTTCAAACAGTTGGGATTCTAGACAACACCACACCCGCAACCATACAACATTGGGTGGCTTCGCCGGGGATGAGATCTTTGTGTCAGCCAATAGTGTCGATTTTCATACGACATCCAACCCTTCAAGGATAGGATATTATGTGATGTTTCCCCCCTGGATGTCTGTGATGTTCTCTTGGGCCAGCCATATATGTGGAAACAGCATGTTATTTATGAGTCTCGACATCGTAGTGTCATTTTTACTCTAGGGGGTCATCTCTACATGATACCCGAGGTAATTCCAACTATTGTCCCACCTAAACAGTGTCGCAAGTTAGTATCTCATACTACAAAATTCAACTTCTTCACAGTCTGTTCAAAGCGTGAACATAAGAACACAATTGAAGCCTTAGTCCAAGCACCTTCTATCCAACAGAAGCAGGTCGACAGGATTGCATCAAAGTGTAAAGATTTCTTCTACACATAGGCATATCATGTAGCCATACTGGTTAAAAATTTCCAACCCTTCTAGCCACAGGTTCTTGACAACCTTCAACAAGCTAAGCAACGCAACTTCTCCACCAAGGAAAGCAACTAATCAAGATGTAGATTCAACAAACGTTTTTCCCTCTCCCTTGGGAACTCAACGCAATGGAGACCATTGATTTATAAGAATAGAGGATTGATCCAGGTGGATATTGGTGGCCACCCACCTTTTCCAACTAGCTCAAAATAGTTTTCTGGCAATTTTGTTATTTTACTATTTTTAGCAGTTTTTAACTTCCCAAGCCATTTTGAGGGCCTAAATGAAGGTTTTTTGGGATCTATCTTCTCAATTATATTCAAAGTCCCTATTTTATCCCCTAAAATGAATCACCTCTACGATACCTTTCCAACGAGCTATCGTGCACCCCAAATGGAGATCGTATGCCAAAGTTACGCCCCCAGGAAATTGATACACCAAACTACCCAAAATGGGGTCCACAAAATTGTTGACTTTTCATCTTCCAGGGTTAGGGTTTTGGATTTTATTTATGATAAAAATGCATTTGGAGCCTCATTGTAAAATAATATTCTTGTGAATGCGAGTAGCGGACACATCTCTTCTCAGAGATAAGATGCCACCATTCTAGTGAGTCTTTCACTCTATACTTTTACAGTCTTTGTACATTTTCGCTCATTAATAGAAAATTGTGTATTATTGTATCTCTATGTTTATGGTTGCATCTCTGATACATTTATGTTATATTATTGGATATCCGATATATCTCTATACATTGATGTATTATATCTCCACTCTCATTTTGTGCCAAAAATAATCTAGATCACTCATGAAGGTGTACAAGTGGACCCTAACAAAATTAAATCTATATGGGAATGGCCAATTCCCAAAACCTTGAAGAAAATTAGAGGATTCTTAGGATTGACAGGTTATTACCGTATGTTTGTCAAGAAATATGGTCAAATAGCAGCACCTCTAACAACATTATTAAATAAGGAAGAATTTTCTTGGATAAAAGAAGAAACCAAAGCTTTTGAAAAAATTATGGAGGCTATGTGTACAAATCTCGTCTTGACCACACTTGACTTCACAAAAAAAAAAAATTGGGGAGTGTGATGCCTCAAGCCATGGAATTGGTGCAGTTTTAATGTAGGAAGGAAGGTCGCTTGCCTTTGAAAGAAGACAACTTCAAGGAAAAAACTTAGTCAAACCCATTTATGAAAAAGAAATGTTGGCCATACTACATGCAGTTCAGAAACGGTGCCCCTACCTAATAGGAATACACTTCAAGGTAAAAACAGATCATGACAGTTTGAAGTACTTTTTGGAGAAATGATTATCTTTAGAAGAGAAACAAAATTGAGTTACAAAGATGTTGGGTTATGACTTTGAAATTATATACAAAAAAGGAAAACATAATGTTGTGGTAGATTCCCTTTCTAGGAAAGAAGAAGAAGAAAAAGGTTCATTATGTGTTATTTCTAGTTCGGAATCTGATTGGGTGGAAGAAGCAAGGATAGAATGGAAGCAAGATTAAGAGGTATGAAAGATCATTCAAAAACTACATGAATACCCCAGTTCAGTAGAAAATTTTTTATGGAAGAATGATTTGATATGGTATCATGATCGCCTATGCTTATGTAAGAATTCCCAACTCAAACAGAAGATCCTTCTGGAATTGCACACTTCTTCTATAGGGGGACATTCAAGATTCTTGAAAACATAACATAGGGTCAAGAGGGATTTTTTCTAGGAAGGTCTTAAAAATGATGTTCAAAATTTTGTGTCAGATTGTCTCGTCTCCCAACAGAATAAGGGAGAGACAATCAAGACTCAAGGTCTCCTACAACCATTAGTTATACCAGGCCAACATTGGGAAGAAGTTTCCATGGATTTTATTACAGGTTTACCAAAATCAGAAGGAAATATCGTCATCATGGTAGTAGTGGATTGACTAACAAAGTGCGCTCATTCTTTATCTCTTTCTCATCCTTTTAAAGAAAGCACAGTAGCATCAACATTCATGGAAACAGTTCAAAAACTACATGGAGTCCCCAAAATTATTGTAAGCGACAGAGACCCAATTTTCACAAGAAATTTTTGGACTGAATTATTTTCTTGTTTTGGTACTCAATTGGCTCATAGTTCATCTTACCACCCTCAATATGATGGGAAAACTGAGATTGTGAATAAATGTCTAGAATGATATCTTCGTTTCTTTGCATCCGATAAACAAACACAATGGGTCAAGTGATTTCCCTTAGTGGAATGGTGGTACAACACATCCTTCCATACTTCATAAAAAATGTCCCCATTTCTAGAAATTTATGGATATCATCCTCCATCTATCACATCACCCTTGAAAGGGAATAAAAAGGTTCAAGTAGTGGAGAACCACATAGGGAACCAACAAGAGGTACTAAAATTGTTGAAAGATAACTTGGTTATGGCACAACATAGGATGAAACAACAAGCAGATCATCATCGCAGGGAAAGGGAATTTGAGGTGGGGGATTGGGTATTTATAAGGCTACAACCATACAAATAAATGTCCCTCAAGGAAAAAAAAAAAGGACAATAAACTCACACCCAAATATTATGGACCCTATAAGGTTTTGCAAAGGATTGGAAGTATGGCTTACAAATTTGATTTTCCTCCATATTCATGTGTACATCCAGTATTCCATGTTTCTTTCCTAAAGAAGGTCATCGGAAACAAGATCCTAGTCCAAACAATTTTACCAGAGCTCAATGAAGAAGGGAAAATCATACTAGAGACGGAAACAATCCTTGAAATGAGAATTAAGTAGCTGAGAAATCGAGCAATTACAGGGTACCTTTTCAAATGGAAGAACCTAGTAGTGGAAGAGGCGACATGGGAAGATGAGCTCTTCATGCATAAGCATCTATGGTTAGATAAGTTGATCCGAGATATTTTCATCGAAGTGAATTATAAATAATTGTATTAAATGATCATAAATTAAAGTGCACCATTAAAGAAGGAAAAGATCAATAATGAAGAGACTTAAGCATCAAATATGAACACAAAAAACTTGATAACGGAGTTCATCCATGGTAGACTACGTCTTCGGGTCGTGCTCTCAAATGAGTAGGCCTTTTTGTTAACTCAGCAAAATAATTTGACAAAATACATAAGTATACCTCGTTCTGGAATCAAGCTGCAGAATCTTTGCTCACGTCAGAAAACAGACAACACCATTGAATTTGTGGCCTCGAATTACCCAAAAATGAATGTCTCCATGCTTTGATCCGACTCTGGAATACCCAGGCCCAAGAGAAACTCTATCTAAGTTTTCATACCCTGCAACCTACAATAAATGTTGATAAATGCCTCATAAAGTGTGACATTTGTACCTTCACACACCTTCCCCCCTCAACACTGGGCGGATGAAATTTTTAAATAAATTTTCCAGGCTTTGTAAACAACGGCAGTCATTGGCCTTGTGGTTGGAAGAACATGTGTTCAGGCGTATATAGAGAGGGAGGTCCCAGGGTCGAACCTGCGGGCCTCCCCTTTTGGTTTGTTGGTTGTAACATATATATATTTGTATTTGGTGGTTCCGCCAATATTAACAGTGGTTATATAATTGTATTTGGTGGTTCTGCCACGTGGCAACCAACCATTGGACCACATCAACCAACTGTGCAATCACCTACCACATCAATGTATGGTCTGCCAAATTATCCTACCACATCAACCTACCTCGTCACTTTCCACGTCACCATACGGTCTTCCACGTGGTTGTATGGACTGCCACATGGCGCATTTTTACTGGTCCAAGAAATGACCCGAAAGTGCAAAAATAAGTGACATGTGGAAGCCTCTGGTGCTACCACGTCACCATGTTGATTTCAACATGACACATGCCACCTCCTGTGTGTTCCACGTACATTGTACAGATGCTAACATCAATAGTAGGGATGCTGACTCATCCCCCTACTGACTAGGCTATGTTAACCAAACTTTGACCATGAATATATTTCAGTGCGTAACTCCATTTGATGAGCCATTTGCACCATTGAAAATATTGCAATGGGCTCTTCACGATGATGCCATTTTCACTGAGTTTTGAGAACTTTGAATTTTTTCCCTTTCTCTTTCTACTGAGGCCATTCTGAGCTCCCTGAGTTTCTTCCGTGAATTCTGAGCTATCCTTAGTCTTCTCTAGATCCTTTTTGGATCACGCCTTTCCACTGAGATATTTTTGGACCACCAAAATATTTCATCAATCTACAGATAATTGAGGGAAGAGTTCCCTCACCTTGTCCTTCTCAATCCATTTTACCTTTCTTGGATGTGTGCCCTTTAAACCTACTCAAAGATAATCAACATCACCTTTGCGTGAAGTCCTCGTCCTTCTGTCCAGGATCATATCTTCCTTTAACTCATCCAAGTACTCAGGAGAAAACTCATCAATTGATGGTATTGAAACTTCCTCATCCTGATCCATGATCATGGGAGGTTAAAAAAGTTTCAAGTTCTCTACATTTACAACTAAGTAAATATGCATATAAGGTGGAAGATCTAGACGAAAATCGTTGGTACCACTTTTCTCCAAAAATAGTGAAGGGTCCATAATGAATGGGCTTGATTTTATTTCCTTCACCCTTAAATCTCTCCTTGTTGATGTGAAGCCACACCTAGTCTCCAACCTGGAACTGATGATCAACCCTGTGTTTGTCATGCCGAGATTTATACTGTGACTGACTTTTCTCCAATTTTTCCTTGAATGTTTGGTGTACCTTCTGAATCCTCTGGATGAACTTGTGGGCGCTGTCTTCATTTCTTTCTTCATTTGAATCAACATCTCTCCCATACATCAAGTCTAAAGGAACATTAGGTAGGTACCCAAAACATGTCTCAAAAGGAGAACACTGAGTGGAGGAATGTAAGGCTCGGTTGTAAGCATGTTTTAAATAGGGTATATGTTCATCCCATACATTGGGATGCTTACTACAGTAGCCTCGAAGTAAAAGTATGACTATGTGGTTTACAACCTATGTCTGTCCATCGATCTGTGGATCGAAAGCAGTGGTCCTCTTCAATTTGATGTACATCATTCTCCACAAGATCGTCCAAAAATACCCAAGGAATTGAGTATATCAATCCAAGATAATGGATGTGGGTAACCCAAAGTGAACCCAAACATACTGAAAGAAGAGATTAGCAGTCTACTCAACAGTGATCTTCTTTTTACATGGCATTAAGATACACATCTTGCTGAACCTATCCACTACAACATACAAATAGTCGCGACCCCCTTTATACATTGGTAAACCCCCTACAAAATCCATGGAGATACTTTCTGAAGGATAAGAGGAAATAGGAAGTGGTGTGTACATCCCTGTTCTTTCTGTAGTGGGCTTAAAAAAGTACAACACACATTCCTTTACAATAGTGGCTAAAAATACTTTCCTTAGAGGAAAATGTCATCCCTAAAAATACAATACAATTCCCAAATGCCCAAATACAAAAGAGGCAGAGGCTTTTGCAATTACATGAACTACCTTAAAGGAAGTAATACAAGGTCTACTCAGATGGCGGAGTAATTTGTCCTGCAAACAAAACTCCTTCACCTACAAACCCTGGAATATTCCACATACATATTTGAAGATTTCATCAATAGCATACCATCCACCATTATTGATATGAGATAAGGAAACATTATTCAAAATAATAGATGTAAAAGTAGGAAATCTAAAAAGCATGTCATTCCTCATGACATTGGTACTGGCACTGGTCTCCATCTTGCATGGTTGTTGAAGGTTAGGTAAAGCTAGCATTGGCACAATGTCGATCCTTAAAGTGTTGAAGGTCTTATGTTGGTTTCCTTCCCACTAAAATACCTGTCTCATCTCAAGAAATTCATTCTTATGTAAAGGATCAAGAGCATTAACAAAATTAGACTTATCATGGCATTCTCCTTTTACAATTGTGAGTACAAGATTCTTGTTAGTTTTTATAACTCTTTTTACTTGTCATGAACTAACAAGTGTTGATTTGTCCTTTATGTTGTGATATTTAATGATGTATTCCACCCCATGTTTTGTAAGATGGTATTTGTTTTCCTTTCAAAATAATATAGCATTCCTATCATAAATATAGGTACTCCCTAATACAATACCACTAACATCCAAAGGAACCACATCTAAATCCACTCCATCTATCAACTAAGAAGCAATAGAAAACCTCAACCTACACTGCTTAGTGACCTTTAACTTTTCTTTATCAGATACCCAACGGAGAGGGTAATGTTTATAGTGAGGTCTTGTGGTTAATTCCAATTTATTAACAAGTGTCTCTGATATTAAATTGACTTGGGAACCCAGATCAAATAATGTGTCTATCTTCGTATGTTTCTATACAACTCTTATGTGGAATAGTGCACTTCTCCTTTTATCATCATCATGTGATTCATTTAAAGAACTTGAACATGCATAAAAGGAATATTTACCTTGCATCCCAACTATTTTGATCCTTTCTTCATCACCTGAATCAGAACCAAGATCATGTTGCACTATAGCAACAATCTTTGTCTTCCCCTTTCCACCAAACAACTTTGGCCTTAACTCTGGATGTAGTTGCCAACAATGTTCGTTATCATGACCAGTTTTCTCGCAATGGATGCAAGAGGGTTTTCCTTCCTCCTTTGTTGCAACTTTCCCTTTGTCCTTCCCATTTCCTTTTCTGCTGAAATGGTTTTCAAAATGCTTGAATGGATTTTCCTCCTGTCCATTATTACCTTTGTTTTCAAGGTGAGTGTCTTGCACACAAACTTCGTCAATATTGGTGGGGTTAAACAATAGCAAAGTATGAAGAATATAACTGTGAAGTGAGCCAATATACTTCATTAATGTTTCATAAGAAGACAAAGGAATGTTTAATGCAAGATCTTTCTTTCTAAATTATTCTGTGAAACTTTGTACAGATTGACCTTTACTTTTCCTTAAACTTTGTCATTCCATCATTGCTTTATGTAAATAACCTAAAGGATAAAATTGCTTCCTTATCATTGATTTAAATCATGACCATGAGGAAAGAATATTACCACACTTAATTATGTCCTAAAGTTTAATCTCCCACCATATGAGAGTGGTGATTTCTAACCGAAGAGAAGCCAGTTGCACTTTAACTTCCTCTTCATCATTATGTTGAACACGGAAATATACTTCAACCTTTCGGATCCAATTATCTAGCTTTTTCAGATTAGCATCTCCATTAAACATAGGTAAAGAAAATTTTACATCAATCTTTAATAATGGTTTCTTAAAAGAGGCTTTATGGCTAGAATGATGAGAATGATGAGAATGCTCAGAGGAAGAAGAACTAGAACTTGATGGTGAAGATGGATGCTCAAGAGGGTCTCCTCCAACCCCTTGATTTACCGAAGCATCATCATCAGCTTGTGCTTCCTTTTTCTTCCCTTTCTTCTTCATCCTCTTCTCGTAATATCCATATATTCGTTCGACCATTGCTCACATGTGATAAAATACCATATGGAAGTTTTTCTCCTATTCATCATGCTTGTCCTTTTCTGCCATATTCTTCCTTCGTGATGCACAACCAACTTCAGTATTGAGAGTATTAAGAGGTCATTCACCCTGCTTATGCTTGGCCCTAGTAAGCATTCACACTCAACAATTCAAGTCAAATATGACTTCTCTGATACCAACATGATCTGGGATCTTTTCATCGAAGTGACTTATAAAGAATTCTATTAAATGATCATAAATTAAAGTGCACCATTAAAGAAGAAAAATCTCAATAATGAACAGACTTAAGCATCAAATCTGAACACAAAAAATTTGATAACGGAGTTCATTCCTGGCGGACTACGTCTCTAGGTCTGAAGGTTTGCTCAGATCAGAAAACAAACAACACCATTGAATTCCTGGTGTCGAATTACCCAAAAATTATTGTCTCCACACTTCAATCTGACTCTTGCACTCCCAGGCCCAAGAGAAACTTTGTCTCGGTTTTCATTCCCTGCAACCTACAATAAATGCTGAGAAATTCCCCTTAAAGCATGTCGTCCATACCTCCATGCACCTTCCCCCCTCAAAACTAGGCGGATGCAATTTTTAAGTAAATTTTTCGGTCTTTGTAAACAACAAAGGTCGTTGGACTTGTGGTTGGCAGAGCATGTGTTAAGGCATAGATAGAGGGGGAGGTCTTGGGGTCGAGCCTATGGGCCTCCCCTTTTGGGTTGTTGGTTGTAACATGTATATATATATATATATATATGACGGATTGTCGCTAGATTTGGCAGACCCACCAATCTTTTATTTTTTTGGAATTTCGTTCACAAGCTGTCATTGGGCATTTTCCCACTGCCACGTGGAAGCCCATGACTGGGCCACATGGAAGACAACCATTGCGCCACATCAACCAACTGTACAATCACTTTCCACATTAACATACAGTCTACCACATCAGCCTACCACATCACCTTACAGTCTGCCACATGGTTGTATGGACTTCCACGTAGCGCATTTTCATTGTTCCATGAAATGACCCGAAAGTGCAAAAAATGAGTGACACGTGGCAGCCTCTAGTGTTGTCACATCACCATGCTAATGTCAAAATGACACATGTCATCTCCTGCATATTCTACATACACTATATAGATGTTGATGTCATATTTACTGATGCTAACATCAGCAGTACAGAAGTTGACTCATCCCCCTACTGACTGGGCTAGGTTGACCAAAAATTGACCATGAATATCTTTCGATCCATAAATTTGTTTGATGAGCCTTATGCATTGTTGGAAATCTTGTGACGCTCTCTTCATGATGATGTCATTTTCACTGAGTTTTGAGAAGTTTGAATTTTGTCCTTTCTCTGTATGTTGAGGCTATTCTGAGCTTCTTGAGTTGCTTACACGAATTCTGAGTTGTCCTTAGTCTTCTATGGATCCTTTTTGGATCAAAAGTGTTGAGAACATCGCTTGTTTTAAGGGGACGGGCATGTTATGTTCTAGACAAAGCCACATGATATGAATAAAACCCCGTATTATGCCCTAGATATTGAATTATTACATTTCTAGTAGGTCGGCTAGAACCCTTATTTTCACCCTTTCATTATAATTGTAACCCATTGTCTCCTATATATATATATATATATATATATATATATATATATATCAAGGAGATCTATTATTAGGATCATATTATCTCATCTCATCTCATATTGTGTTCTAAAGTTTATATATTGTAAAGGAGGTTTCCCCCTCAAAGTGGACTAAATTTGATTGATTGCTTATTATTTTTAAGGCATTGGGTCATAACATTTATTCTCTTCGAAAAAAAAATCTTGAAATATAAAAATATCTTAAACTAGACTACAAAGTATCAATCTACATTTGAAATTGAGATATTTTTCTTCAAAGGAAAAACTAAGGATTTGTTTTTCACAACTTGCATCTTAAAGAATTGTTCAAGGGAATTCACAAAGGATAAATTCGACCTATAAATACTATGACAATATTATGTCTCTTATCAATGAAAAATTTGAATAAAGACTTTGAAAGATATGTAGTAACTCTCCATCCCTAATATCCCACATCTGAGAGAAAAGTTCATAGAGACATCCATATCTAGCATTCATAATTGTAAACTTAGATTCTAAAAGTACCAATGGATGTCACAAAGGATAAATTATACCCATAAATACTATGTCAAGATGATGTCTCTTATCAACTAAAAATTTGAATGAAAACTTTGAAAGATATGCAGTGACTCTCCATCCCCCACTTGGGAGAAGCTTTCTTAGAGACATCCCTCTCTAGATTTCAAAATTGCAAACTTATATTTTTAAAGTACTAAGATCGGATTTCAAAAGTGTAATAACAAATTTCTCATAATGTCAATATCATATTTCAAAAGTGAAAAATTAGATACCAAAAATGTGAATATCTAATTCTAAAAGTACAAAAATAAATTGTAAACATGCAATATTGAAAATGCAAGCCCCTACAACTTTGCAAAAAATCCTTAAAGGGGAATATTTAGGATGGGTTTGTATAAAATAGTTGTTGCATATATTACAAATCCTTATATATGATTATCTCTTAATAAGAGATGTCATCTTCTTAAAGCATTGATAGGTAAAACTCATCCTTAGTGGACCTCCATTAAACAATAACGTTAGTTGCAAGTCAANCCTCTCTAGATTTCAAAATTGCAAACTTATATTTTTAAAGTACTAAGATCGGATTTCAAAAGTGTAATAACAAATTTCTCATAATGTCAATATCATATTTCAAAAGTGAAAAATTAGATACCAAAAATGTGAATATCTAATTCTAAAAGTACAAAAATAAATTGTAAACATGCAATATTGAAAATGCAAGCCCCTACAACTTTGCAAAAAATCCTTAAAGGGGAATATTTAGGATGGGTTTGTATAAAATAGTTGTTGCATATATTACAAATCCTTATATATGATTATCTCTTAATAAGAGATGTCATCTTCTTAAAGCATTGATAGGTAAAACTCATCCTTAGTGGACCTCCATTAAACAATAACGTTAGTTGCAAGTCAAKGGATAAATGTTTTGTTTGGTATACAAAGATATATATTTCTATTAGAAACATGCATTTTAGAATTAGTTTCAAGACATCGCTTTATGCACAAAGAGGGAATTATTTTCAAGGCATCACTTTATGCATAAAGAGGAATTCAACAATTTAGACAATATGTTTATATATATATATATATATAGCAAAAGAAAATTATTGTTATAGAGGAAACTAAAACAAATGGATTACACTTTGTTCATTATTGTAATAAATACATCTTCATTATGGAACACATTGATCAATATATCATACTAAAAAGTGTTGGATTTTTCTTTTTTCAATTTCTAACCCACCTTGGAGTTCAAAATGTATCCCAAGTAGTAAAAAGTAAACTGAAACATTTTGTTGAAGTATTATGTAGCTATGGAAGATATTATTATCCTATTTTACCAATTCAAAACCCTAAAATAATAATGCTAAAGTGTATTTGTAATTTCGGCTTAGGAAAATAATAATTATTATATTTTGTACTTACAATATGAGAAGTCGACCCTCCCAAAAAAAGTCAAAGTAAATTATATCTGCCAGAAAAGACAAGTATGCCCTATGGGAAAAGTTCATTGGAAGAATAAGTATAAATAAGGTGATGCCTTACTCATTTGGTGAACACAACTCACTCAGCTATAGTGCAAGTTTGGTTGAGAGCTGCAGTTGTAGTTGCAGCTATAGGAGGAAGGATAAGGCACATCTCTTAGTCTCGGTTGGTCTCTCTCTCATGCGCTACCTTTCTAGGGTAATGCGCTAGGGTTTGGATTGTGCCTTGGTGTATCTTTTGGTGTATGTCTTGGTATAATACTTGGTGTATCTTCTGGTGAAAAGCCACAATTCTACTATTTGGGTTTCCCTTTGAGTAGAAGGGCTATTTGAGATATTTCTCTCTGAGAGAGCATTGTACTGACATTGTACTTGGTTGATGAATCTATATTGAATAAGTTATGTTGAGTTTTCTTCCCCAAGAGGGTTTCCCAAGATAGATATTTTTGTGTTGTGCTCAGGGATGGCACATGTAGGTGCCTATGGTTGGGTAATGATGAAGAAGCATAGTCTATGGAAAAATGAGCACGTAAGAGTAGTTAAATTTCTATGGTAAATCTAACCCTAACTAGTTTTAGGAAAAATTAAACATGGAATTAGAGTTGGTTTCCTTCAGACAGTCTAATTGTTGGAAGGCAGATTGTGAGATTTACCTCGCCACTGCAGTTTTCCATAGTACCATGTCGTTGCATAATTTATTTTGTTAAGCTCATTGAGAACCTTTTCTAGGACGTTTGGCCTAATTCCTTCACAAATAGGTGCGCCCTACCCTAGTGCATCTGCAGCTACCTTTAGATTTCAAGTTGGAGCACTTTGAATTTTTAGGGTTCGTCATTGCTTACCGCTACTACTGGATGGTGTCACTGCTTGTTGTTGTTTTCTGCTACTACCGGAAGTATATACTTGTATATGTTTAAACTGTATCACTATCTTGAGGGTGTTTGCAGGAAAATGGATCTTTTTCCAAGCAAGAATCGTAGATCCAGAGGGATCTCATATCCAACACATTCATAGGAACAACACACTCCAGGTTTGATTGTTTTGATATGCCTCTAGTTGTTATGGAATTATTGTGATCTTATGAACATCTAGTTGTATTTTGATCTATTGAAGTTATGATTATTATATTAACCTCTAGTCAAAGTTAAAGTTATAACTTGACTTTAGTCAAAGTATTAGATTTATTAAGGTTGAGATTTTAGATTTTATTTGAATTATATTCTCTAACTCATATTTCTTTCAAGAACGCATATTGTCTTAGTACAGGGGACAGGTTGGAGATAATACTTTTCATCTTGAATGAAGGAGACTCGAAAGAAAAACAACACTCATTCTTGGAGATAAAACTCCAGGTTCCAGGTTTGATTGATTAAATTGATAAGTTTCCAACTTGCACATATCAAGTTTGATAATTTCTACATTACAAGTAAACACTATAGCTGTGTCAGCAGTATTTGAAAGGTTATATTAATTTTAGGTACACTAAATACTTGGTAACATGTGAGTACTATTGATATAAATGCTTATTGTTCTTGTTTGCAAGATGAACTAACATCTCCTCTAGGAGATAATTCTTTTGCTTCTAGGAAGGTCACATTAGAAAATCTATGATGATTACCATGAAATTGTCCTTCATTCTTGTTACCATAGATATGTTATTATGAAAATGCTATTATATTGGAAATACTTTTTCTCTTGTTTTTCTTGTCTCAGACATGTTATCTTACAAATTCCATGGAAATTACCATGGATATGTTCGTGTTCCAAGAAGGCTACCACAGAAGTAGGTCACTAGTGAGAGCTCTGAGAGGGAACTACATTGACAATTGTAGAAGGAAACATATTAGATATCCTGCATTTTGAGACATGGAGCAGATTGACAATCATGAACAGTCAGTTTCCAAGCAGTGGAAACAAAGCCAAAGGATTTTTGGACATCCTGGACTCATAGATGTTTGGACCAATGGAAACCAAAAATTAGAAGTTATGTACATTATGTTTCGTTTATTGATGATTTCTCACATAAAAAATGGATCTATTTCGTGAAGAAAAAAAATTGAAGTATTCAACAAGTTCAAGGAATTCAAAGCCCTTGTAGAAAATATTTATGAAAAGAAGAGAAAGACTTTGAGGTTAGATAATGGAGGAGAGTTAACATCAGATGAATTCAAATAATTCTGCAAAGAAGTTGGGATTAAGAGGGAGCGCCCTACTCCCTATAGTCCTCATCATAATGGTGTAGCAGAAAGAAAGAACCGAATGATAATAGTTGCAGGTAATGGAATTGTACTAGAAGAGAATGTTCCTGAGAATCATGACATGACAGAACGATAAAGACCCATAGAAATGATTACAAAGAAAAGAATACCATCTTGGGCTCATAATATTATTCAGGATGACGAGAAGTATGGTGCTCCAGATGGATCTTTCAAAGAAATCAAGACACCTCGACCATATTCTAGTTATGTGGCATTGTTATGTGATATCATTGATGATGAGCCTAGCTATTATGAAGAGGCTACAGAGAAGAAAGTATGGAAGGATGCCATAATTGAGGAATACCAGTCCATCATTAAGGATGATGTTTGGGATGTGGTTCTAAGATTGAAAGAGAAATCAGTTATGAGTTCCAAATGGATTTACAAGACGAAACATTCAACGAATGGTAGTATCGAGAAGTACAAAGAAAGATTCGTGGCTCGTGGGTTCTCCTAGAAGGAAGGAATAGATTATGAGGAGACATTTTCTCCTATGGTGAGATACACTTCGATTATAAATACACTTGCGATAGTTGCAGTAATTAAATGCAAGATACATCATATGGACATGAAGACAACTTTTTTTAATGGTGTAGTGGAAAAGGAAGTGTACATGGAGCAACCACAAGGATTCGAGAGACATTACAGGAAGACACATGTGTACATATTGAAGGAAGACTTCTATGGATTGAAACAAGCACCTATCGAATGGTACGGTAGAATTGATAGCTTTTTGATGAGATTGGGTTTTAGCAAGAGTAAAGCAAATCCCAACCTTTACTACAAGGTTGAGGATAGTGGACTAGTGATATTGTTGTTATATGTGGATGACTTGTTTCTAACAGGGGACATGGAGCTCATCATTGAGTTCAAGAGAGATATTGCATCAGAGATCGAGATGAAATACCTAAGTATGATGCATTATTTCTTGGGTCTAGAGGTGTGGCAGAAACCAGACAAGATTTTCCTTAACCAAGGAAAATATGCAGTATTGATTTTAAAGAGACTTGAAATGATGGATTGTAAATCCATGCCCACATCGACGGTGACAAACCTGAAGTTATTGAGTGATACTTATTCATAGACAGTGGATGTCACCATGTACAGGTAGATGATTGGTTTGTTGATGTATTTTAAGAACATTAGGTCATATGTATTCTTTGCGATGAACACTTTGAGTCAGTATATGGTTGAACCAAGGCGTGTTCATCTTATTGCAGCAAATCACATGTTAAGTTACATGAAGGGTACGATATACTTTGGACTCCGATATGTTTCAAATCATAACATAATACTATAAGGCTATGCTGATTCAGATTAGGCCAATAGTGTCACATATCAGAAGAGTACATGGGCATGTTTCTTCAGTTGGGGGTCAGCTATGATTTCTTGGCTTAACAAGAAGCAAATTAGTGTGGCACTTTGTACAACCGAGGAAGAATACATAGCAGCATGTTCAACTATTTGTGAAGTTGTGTGGCTTCAAAAGTTACTTGCAAGGATATTTGATCTCGATTTGGAGGTGACTTGTATCTGTTGTGACAACGAGAGTTGGATAAGGTTGTGAGAGAACCCAGTCTTTCATGATAAGTCAAAGTATATCGAGATCAAGTACCATTATATCCGAGACAAGGTACAAAAGGGAGTAGTGAAGCTACAGTATGTTGTTATAGATGAGAAGATATCTAATGTGTTGAACAAGTCTCTATCAAAGGTAAAGCTTGTGTACTTCAGGGACAAGCTTGGCATGGTCCAGAAGGACTTCCCTCGTAAGAGGGAGTGATGAGTCACATATGTGATTCTTGGGGAAGTAGCTTACAGAGTGTGGAAGCAACAGGTAGTCATTCACATGCACGTTACTGATTGTGGCACCAGTCAGCATGACCTTGCATTGGGTCAGTAGTGTGTTGAGCCTTTGGGGTTGGCAGTTTCCTAGCTTTTCAAGCTAGAGGGCCAACCATGAGTATGGTTGGAGTTGCTTAATAGCCCTGGGCTAGATGGGTAGTGTGTGTGCACTATATCTCCTAATCCTTGTGGTTATATTTCTAGTCACTATGGACTGGATGCTTGGTGTGCCAACCAGAAGGGATAACTTCAGGGCTAATTGTCTAGATTCTGTATGAGTTGGACAGATGTGATAGTTGCCCAGACTCCATTTGGATTGGGTAGTAGTGCATTTCTGTGTGTGAACTGGCTCAACTGTATAGTTTCCCAGACTCCATAAGGATTGGGTAGTACTATAGTTCTGTGTGTGAACTAGATCAACTGTATAGTTCCCCAAACCCCGTAAGGATTGGGTAGTAGCACAGTTCTGTGTGTGAACTGACTCAACTCTATATTTTCCTAGACTCCGTGTGGATTAGGTAGTAGCACAGTTCTATGTGAACTGGATACTTTCCTAGCTTTGAGTGAGCTAGATGAAGTCCTGTAATGACATAAGGTTTGAAAGGACGGTGAGGTTGTGCCCACTAGAGAGATGTTAAATATTTTTATGAGGCCCTAGATGCATGATTTTGACATGACCATCATATACTCTATGTGTGACTTTGACAGATCCAATATATGGCTATGATGGTGATTGTGACGTATCAATTCATCAAATAGTTTGTGTGTGACTATGACAGAGCCTCTTTGTATATGATGGTGATACTTGTAACATGATTTGTTTTATCATGAGATAGCATGTGTGACTATGGTGATGCTACCAGTAGACTAGTTTGAAAAACCATGCAACTGGTGATAGTATTGTACATGCCATGTGTAATCGATGGATGTGATTGAGACTACTAGATGAAGAACATCATGGATAATACCTCCCTAGCTAAGAGGGATTCTTGATGTTACAGAACTTCTAGTGATGTATACATTCATGGAAAGTCAACAAGTAAATGGTCCAGAGTACAGATGCATATAGAAACAGTATTAAAGATCACGTTAGAAGAGTACCTTCCTGTTGGCAAATGTTTAACAGGTAGCGTATGCTTGTCATTGATGGCAAGTACAACAGTGAAGATGGTAGGATCAGAGTGTGCATCGATGGAAAAAAAATAGGAACAATGTAAGCTCAAGAGGAATTAGCGCAGAGTCGAATGCAGTGTGTTTAACAAGTAGAAGGATAAAATTAAGGGCATCCATATTTCTCCATCTACAGGAGAAAGGAAGAAGGATAAAATCCCTTAGGGATCTGAGCGTGTGAGAAGCTCAAGAGAGGCAGCACTAAGTGTGCATGTGAAGACTCTGCATAGGTGTAGAAGTCCAAGAATCCCTTGGGGATTCGGAAGTGAAAGCTCAGGAGGAACAACGTCGAGGAGAACGCGCACAACAAAGCTCAAGATACAGGAGTTCGCAGAGGAGAAGGAATACAAAGGTCGAGGCCATTGAGAACTTGTAATTCTCCCAAGGTTGGGAGGAAAGTGTGCAAAGCTTAGGAGGGAGCACATCCGCCGTCAGATCGGCTGAAGAAGAAGATCTGGACCGTTGGTTTCTACGTCCAGGAGGAGCTCAGGAGAATCCTACAGAAGGGAGAGATCGAGAGTCATTGGATCTCATTCAGAAATCCCGTCAGCCGTCAGATCGAACAGGAGCTGCACGAGGTTTACCATTGGGAAAAGCCAAGTTGAAATTTCGAAAGGAGGGTTGACTCATCGGGGTTTCACATATCGGGAATCCCGTGAGCCAATGCATTGCGGCATTGAAAAGATTAAAACCCCGACGAGTGGTAAGACTGTGGTCACGGGGATAACGGTCATATGCGCCAGGAGCCTAGCCAGGAGAGCTAGTGCGTAAAGAGCGCGTCGGGATTCAAGGGATCGCGAATCCTAAGGAAATACATGTTTCGACATTGGAAAGTCCGAAACCCCGATGAGGAGGTTTGGTTGCGGTCATATAGGGGGAGGTCACATGGACCACGAGCTTAGCCGGAGGGCTAATTGAAGTTAGAGGCATCAAATCTGAGCACAGGTTCCGACCACTGTTGGATCGAGGAAAACTTGCACGATCTTTAAAAAGTGCAAGGAGTAGAGGGCTCACAAATCCCGGAAGCAGGAGGGTTGTCCATCTCAAGGGGTTATGTGGACCGTTGATCCGACTCCCTGTCAGGGTTTCGAGGATCGAGAGTTGGAGATGTCAAAAAATATTGACATCAAGAATCCTGAAATCGCGATGTGTGAAATCCCGACTGAACCTGAACCGTCAGATCAAGATGTGATCTAGATCGTCGACTCGACTCACGTCAGCAGACCACGTCAGCTAGGAACACGTGGCACAACCAGGTAGTGACAAGTGTCAGACTGATTCAACATTTCAGGCACATGTAAGTCACGAATCAGAGTGACACGTGGCAGTATTCAACACGTGTCAATCCACGTGTGACATTAGCAGATGGACACCACGTCAGAGTTTCAAGGATCGCGTTTTGGAAATGTCAAAGAAACATTGCAACAGGAATCTCGATTTCTCGATATGAAAAATCGTGACTTAAATCATAGCCGTTGAATCAAGATCAAATTTGGACCATTGATTCCAGTCAATGGACAGGCATCGGGAATCGAGAGTTAGACATGTCAAAGAAAATTGACATCAGGAATCCTGATATCG
>SNQJ01S0152679.1:4429-22991 GCA_010110895.2 Picea sitchensis | reverse complement strand
CTGTAATAACTGTGCATATTTCTATTTAATTTTAAAAAGAAAAGGATTTAGCATTGGAATATGAATGACCGTGGATCGACAAATTATTATGTTATCATAAAATGACAATGCAGTTATCATGACTTCTATATAGATATTGTATAGATGCAAGGGATACTGTAATTGAGCATTTTTGGGCATATGAATTGGTTTTTTGAAGTCAGGAGGCATTATGTAAAGAAGTGACAGTGAAATGGTTTTGGTTTTAAAAGTGAATGCTTATTGGATTATGGGGTCTAATCAGAGTTATAGTTGTTGGTTAATTTGATTTATTTTTATGAACAATATCCATATTTTATTCCCTCTCATGCTATCAMTTTTTTKCTCATTATACCCCCCTCATAATCCCATTATCATTTTTGGCATCTATGTTCTATAAAATAAATTAAAAACTTTGTATAACAGTGACAAAGAATATGACACAGTGATGGTTGGCAACTGATATTTTTGGTATTTGATTGCACAGTTAAATTATTTAATGAATTGTTGAGTAGTACTCGTTTATTTTTCTCCTCTCATTATATCACTTTTTCACTCATTACACTCCCTCCAGATGTCCCATGAACCCTATCCACCCCCTGCTCATTTGGAAATTATTATGGATGGTTTTGCATGGGTCTTGTGTCAATTTATGAGCCAATTGTTGTTTCAAGCAAGAGAAATATCACGTATGGTTTGTTAAGGGATAGTTACTGATGAATTGCTACATACAAGATGAGTTTCTTCAGCAGGGGAAGCCATGGAAGAAATAATAGAGGAAGAGGTAACTGGAACGGAGGGCTTAGAAGGCCTAGATTCTCTATTCATTTTGATGTTGACCCTTAAGAGTTGAACTAGTTGTTTCAAGCTGGGTTCTTCAACTGGATTGGGAAAGGGATAATACAACCCTGACCAGAGAGGCCTCCTTTCCAGCTGCAAAATATCCCTAGTATTCATGTGCCTTCGCATGTGTCCTTGCAACCAGAAGTTCCTGCAAATGATGGATGGAAAGAGATTGTTAATCTGACAGTCTCTCACGATCGTGGTTGGCCCAAATTGTCATTACCTCCTCTACCACCTGTAAATCCTAATGTTCAAATTTCCTCTGTGCATTCACTTGTTCAATCCTCTCATGCTAGTAAAAGTCTTAAAACCGATGTTCCCCATGTGCAAGATAAAGGCAAATTTGTTGCCTCCACTTCCTCTCCTTCAAATGACTCTTCAAAATCAGTGTCCTCCTATATGCATATGAAGGATGATTGTTCCCATGTTATTAGTGAGATACAATCTCAAGGTTCGAATCAACCAAAGGCTGCCTTTGGGAAATTCAAAGGGGATAGTAGTGATAAAACAAGGATTGCCTCTCAGAGTGGCAAGTATGGATTTTAATTTATGTGTTTTTATGATTGAGTTGTTGAAGATAGTGGTCTGCAGAAAGTTTTGGACATACAACTATTTTTTTTGGATATTGTGGATTATGTGAATATTTACATATTTTTGGATATGATTTGAATTATTTCTGATATTTAAATATTCAAATTTTGAAGGTATTTAAGGAAGTTACAAGGCGGCATGTGTTTAAATGATTATCCAATTGTGTTTTATTTTTGAAAAGAATAAAAGAAGGGAGTCACAAGGGGTCTTGCCTACTTAGTTATTATTAAATAAAGACCCTTAACTATTATTATTATTATTATTTCTCCTAAACTAAAATTAGTTAAGTTAAACTAACTTAACTAAAGGAAGTAGTTGAACTACTTCAACTTATTTGGAATGCATAAAAGAAAAATGAAAAGAAGAAACACGGGCAAAATAGAAGGAGAAAGCAATACTAAGGTTTGTTCTTTTGTTTTCATGAGATAGTTTCAGTTTTCATTCATTCTTGAGTTCATTCAAAGGATAATTCTCTTTTTGACAGTAGGGTCTTATTGTAGACATCAAGGTTCAAAATTGAACCAAATCACTGAGATGCTTGTTTTAGAGGTGTTGATCTATCTTTGATAGTCTCTGTACACTTGTCTGTTTATGGATTAAGTTTCATAGTTGATAAAGGATATTGTGCAAAGTCAAATTGGCAACAGTCTGTTGCAAGTTGATCCAAATTATAATGTTTAGTTTTTACTTATTTTCAGATTCCTTTGTATGTTTTTCATCGTGGATCTCTAAATTAGACTTTGGTCCATGCCCTCACAGGGATTTTGTAAAGAGAAATATACTTTTGATTTCTTGGAATGGAATAAAGAAGATTGCTATTATGTCTCATTTTGTGTGTATATGTGACTTGGTAAATTTTTATTTTTGATCTCCACATTTACTTTCTGTAATCTGTATATTTTTCAGAAACTTATATAAAAAAATTATGTTATTTTGCCACATTCTTTTCATAAAAAAATCAGCCTAAACCCTTGTAATTAATACTTATGGATTGGCAAAATATTTTTGAGGCTATAAAACATAGGGTGATATTCCTGACTATCTTGTCTTATTCAGGCAATATTTTTAAATGCTTGAGTAAGATAATTCATATATTTACCTCAACAGCGTGGAGGATGAAAGTATAAAAGGGAATGTTCAAGCCATTGAATCCAATGAAGGCGAGGATTGAAAGATGGTTGAGGACAAAGTAAATTGAGTTTTCACAGAAGGACAATAGAAACCCTAAGTTGACACCGCGCAAGTATCTCGACAAATACATGTTTAGCGAATTGCATGAGGTATTTTTCTGCGATTTCTTGCAACTGTTGCAGGAGTGGTTATTGAGATTGAAGGACGACCACCCTACGAATCAGATCAGACAACTAGAGTGGCATCCTTTGGATATCATGCAATTATAGCAAGTTAATAAAAAATTCATGTGCACAATAGATTTTTGGTTAGAAAATATTGTTGCAGGGTTTATCACCGAAATTGTAGTACATACCGTGAAGTCCTACATTGCGGCAGAGTAGGATTTTATGAAGGGACCTAAGGGTAGGTACACCAGATCATTGTATACTTCAATCAAGATTTAGCTAAGTTATGTTTTCCTGTGCTTTGTTTACATGTTCTCATTAATCCATTTTTCTTCTTGTCAATTAATTAATTTAGGTTGTAGCAGTCACAATTCAGTACAACCTTTGCAATGACTGAATTTAAAAAGCATTTATTTGATAGTGGTTTTTCATCTGTTTTGCTGTGAGAAAAACAAGACCCATGCTCAGATATATTTGCTTAATTTCTAAAGTTTAAACGCATCCTGAGTGATTTTAATGTTTTTCTTCAATTGAGTAGGAAGTCAAATTTGTTATGGCTGGACACCTAGCTCCCTAGTCAGTTTTCCCTCAAGTATTCTACCCATGCTTATGATTTTGAAGGATTTAGCAGACAAGGTCATGTCTCTTTGGTTCTGATGTTGAGTTATTGAAAGGGCTTATTTATTAAAAACCAGAAGCTTCCGAGAGCTGATCAAACAATCATTTTTATGTTCTTGAAAATGCGTTATGCTTGGCTCTATTGCAACCTAAAGTCAACTCTAGCGACAACACAATGGTTATTCTTCTCCTTCATATCATTGATGTTCAACAGGATCAATGTCTCTTTCATATTGTTGATCTTCAATTAAAGTGGAAACACATTCATTATAAGTTGTATGCATAGATTATGTCTCAATTAGGCTCAAAAGGGAATTGTTCTCTATCCTCCTACTTATTTCAATCCCCAACTCATAGGAAGGATTCCTTTGAAAATCAAGGAATAAAGCATCAATCTCCCTTTTCCTTTCATGGAAAACCTCAATCAAATCATCCAAATGTTCTTATTCAAGGTTTTATTCATGAATTTGATCTTCAATTGTTCATGAGGTGATGCTTGTTCTTCAATGGGATCACAAGAAGACTTTTCATTTATTTCCATAATAGGTGGCTCTTCAACATGATCTTGAATGTTATGTGCCATGGATGCCTCTTTCATTTTTCTAATTTCATCCATCCATAGAGCCTCCAAGTATCACACTCCACCTCTATATGGTATAGGGGAATCATATTTACCATGAGGAGAGACTTCATCGCACCCACTTTCCAAGTCATCTTGATTAACACCATGAAGAGGCACTCCATCTGTATTCACTTCATTTTCTTGATTTCTAATAACAGGCAAAGTAAAAGTTTCATCCAGTTTTGTTAAGCCCTAAATAGTGGCACATTACCCCTTAATTGGGGCATATTACTTTATGTATGCCGACGTGGGTCCATTAGTTGTATTTGTACCTCCTAGTCTCCTAAATATACCCAAGAGAAATTTTCATTTGGAATCATCTTGTATTTGGACTTTTATGTGGGTATAAGGAGGTTTCCCCCTCGAAGAGGTTTATTATTCGAAATTATCTCTTTTTCAAGGCGTTGAGTACTTATTTTGAGGTTATTCTATGCTATATTGATATTTGGTTCTTAACATATGGTATCAAAGCTCAAGGTCTTGGGGTTTCGCTGCTACATCTGAGACACCTTGGAATTTTCGCTACAATTTGTTTTATATAATGTTTCAGAAAAACCCCTTGGAGGATATTTAGTAGACGGATCAAGGTACGTTGAGTTAAAATTTCATCTCCAGAGGCCTTATACTTTCGGAGATACAACTTGTGTAAGATGGGGTTCTGGAATCATCCTGAATTGAGTCATTGTGGAATTTTCTCTATAATTTTTTTTCTGTAACACTTCAGGCTCTGAAATATGCAGGATATTCACAAAATGTACTAAAGTATACGTGATAAAAAATTCAGCTTCTGGGTCATCTTACATTTGTATATACACCCTATGGAAGATAGGGTATATGGCTAGTCCTATTGACTAGTCTCAAGTAGGTGTTCTGGGTAAAACAATCATAAATTATTCCTTGAGTATCCAAATTGAGTGACACTAGTTGCATTGGATAGTGGATAGTATGTATTATTTTTGATACGATTTTCAGAATTTTATATCAATTATTTTGTGTGGGGCACGCTATACAAGTGAGATCTCCTAGAAAGTCCAAAAATAAGAAAGTTTTGGGGAAGTTACCATAAATTCCACTTGGCACATCCCATTTTGATCAGACCTATGGCATTGTAGAGAATAAATATTAGAGAACTACAAAAAAAAAAAATTGCATACTCAGAAGAGCCGAAATTTTGGAGATACAATAGAAGAAAGATTGTCTAGTAGAACCACCTCAAAATCAAGGTTTAAAAGTGATACTTTGTCAACATGCCACCAAAAAAGGGAAATTATACACCAAATAAGCCTCCAGAAAATCCTACTTGGACTCTTGATGAAGGTGAAGAAATGCGTAGTGACATAAATGATTTACAAAAGAAGACAATGACAAAAGATGAACTACAAGGGATGATGGATGGTTTAAAAAGGGAGATCATGAAAGGATTAAAAAAATTCCTAATAGAGAAGACACCTGAAAGTGAAAATGTATCCCATGAAATTCATGATCATGACACAAGGAAGATGAATCAAGAATGGAGAAACTCCAACTTTGGGTTGAAGACCAACCACATTCCTAAGATCGATATGAGGAAGTTTGATGGCAAGGACTGTAATATCCCCAAGGACGAGCCCTGTTGTAATCATGTTTATGAATTGTAAATCATGTTTTGTAGGTCGGTGACTCGAGTGTTGATAAGTTGGTAGGATTATGTGTTTATTAGGCCGGAGAGCCTAAGTGTTAAAGTCCAGGAGCCTGTTTTTGTAAATGTTATATGCAGAACATTAATAATATATAAACATCGTTGCGTGTCGACCGACCACGAAGAAAGAGTGATGGGGGACTAAGCTTCCACATAATGGGTAAGGGAGAGGGGGATGAAACGTTGGAAGAGGGGCTAAGCTTGAAGGCTTAAGTCCTTGAATAATAATTTATTATTATTCCAAATCTATGTGAAAAAAATGTTATTTTTATCCTAAGTCCTGGGAGAGGCAACGCATGCAACTCCAACATGTGCAAAAAGGGAACACATACTTGATGAAGGGAATGCAGCTTCATGGGCGACATGTGTCAACCCAGGCACATGCAATTTAAACCAAGAATTGAGTCGTGATGGGGGTTTTTCCTCCATTATGTTGTCAGCTGTCTGAATTGTTTGAGTCTGTGAACGACCTATGCCTAATTTTCCTGTCACGCAATCCTGAAAAAACCAGAAACAGAAGTTGACAGATGTATTCCTGTGAATTTTGTGGCCTCTGTATTCATCATTTACAATGTTCACGCACCTGAGACCCAAAACCCATCACCTGAGTCATTCTGTGAATCTTCCATACTCCGTCTGAGTTCACTGGAATCCTTCCCGAGAACCATTTTGTCTCTGCAATGGACCTGTGCATAGCCATGTGCCTCTGAAGCTGACCCGTGTCTTCTGTGAAAACTGAGCAATTGTCTAGTCTGTGAGTGTTATAACTATGGGTTGTTGTGGCCACACAGTCCCTTGGCTAAGTGTGATTGGCTACCATCATTTGTTCCTTGTTGAGCCTTGTTGTCCTCGTGTTGGAACGGAGTTGAAGAAGCAGGTTGCCAGGCTTGTGTGCAAGACTCTCTCCAGGTGAGATAGGTGGTTGTGGTTGAAGAAGCAGGTTGTCAGGCCTGTGAGCGACTCTCTCCAGGTGAGAGAGTGTGTGGAGGAAGTGATAACTCATGGAAGGGGTCTTGTAGCTTCCACAAAGCTTAGAGAATTCTGGTCTTTTCTGTTGCTGAAGCCCAAGGCAAGGGAGGTTTAGCATCCGAAGGATTGTCTTGGTGACAGTGAAGGCGTATACTCCTGGGGTGGGATAGGCATGTGGGGAATGAGATTCTGTGAGTAGTGGGCATAAGTGGCTCCTGGGAGAGAATCCTCCTCATAAACTGTGTGTCTTACATTGACCTTTCCTAGCCTAGGATTCCCTTGCTTGGTGGAGCTTAGTCCCAGCTAGCAGGTGACCTACTGTTGAGAGTGATGAGCAGCGCAGTCTAAGGCTGGGAGGTTCATGGAAGGTCTACACATAGTCGGTGGTGTATTACAGTTTCAAAGATAAGTATCATTATGTGTTTAATTATGTACTTAATTAAAATTCATGTTTTGTGATGCTTGCAATATTATAATGTATTCTGTTGCAAGTTTGAATTGTTGTTAATTCTGTTTAAGTTTGTATGACAACAGTAAATCCATATCAAATGTATTAATTTGATTTAATGCTTATTCTTTATAAATAATGCATGTTGTATATTTAAGTATGAGAATTTTTTCGCGTAGTAGCGTTGCCCGACAAGTGGGTTGATGGTCGGGGATGTGACAATATGGTATCATAGATTTAAAGGCTAATTTAAGGTTGTGTTTGGTAGCACTACCTGACCTGTTGGTGGTCGGGGATGTTACAATATGGTATCAGAGCCATGTTTTCAACGCTGAGCCTGGATGGGCCAGATAAGTGGTCTTTGGCCCCAAGGTTTCGAGTGGAGGTGTTCGGATGGAACTAATTTCAAACCTTAGATTGTTTTTGAGTGCCAAGGGGTTACATTGACAGTGTTATGAAGCTCAGCAGGAGTAGCGGTAGAATAAAACCTTATCCAGTGTGGTATTTGACCACAGAGAGAGAGAGAGAGATCAACACTTGGGGTGTTGGAGCCGTAGGATCTGTTTGGATGGAAGGGAAATTCAGTACGACCGTCAAATCTGGAGAAGGTATAGGAGGGTTATCCTAGAAGCCTTTGGAGTTCAGTAATCGGGAGAAGCAGGGTGCGCGGAGGTATAAACACCTGAAACCCCGAAGTCCCGAGGGAGATCCACACCGTAGATCTGAAGAAAAGAACTTGATTTTTGGATCAATCAGAAGAACAGATTGTAATTTTGGGATTTCGGCTATCGGGAGAAGTAGGATGTGTCATTGCACAAAATCCTGAAGTCCGAAGTTCCGAAGGGAAAGAGTAGACGTGGTGGGGTCGGATGACATCGCTAGTATTATGCCATGTGGCATCCTGTGTGAGCAGGGTTAGTGGGGCATGAGTTTACGTAACGTAGTTAAGGGTCAGAGGACCCATAGTGGCATTGATCATGATACATCAAGATCAATGGCTAGAAGGAATTGCGGGGACCCAAGTCGCACGAAAGATAATTATCCAAGGCGGTCCCGAAATCCAAACCGCAGTTTCACTGAAGGGTTACATGTCAGCATTAGAAGAATTGTGGGATGAAAGGAAGGTTACTCCAAAACCACTATTGCATGCCCCCAAAATTGGGAAAATGTTAAGTGATGTAAGGTAATGACATCACCTAAGTTGACGTGTAAGTGTTCGAGGTGTGCGAATGTGAAATCTTCCAAAGTCCCAAAGTACAAAAACTTAGACGCCTGAGGTTCCACAGCGAATGTCAGTCGTTGGATGTTGGGTAAGATGTGGATGGTTGATCCGCCCTACGTCGCAAGTTCATTAGTTCAGAACTCGGGAAGTTGTTGTGAAGTTCTTTGAAACCTTCCGAAACGTGAAGTCGCGAAGCACCCTTTTTGCTAAGCGAGTGGCCACGACCCGTGATCACGTGGGTTGGGGATTAAGAGAGAAGGGGTTGGATCCTGAAGGATTGTTACAGAGGCGAGCAGAGCTCGAAAAATTCATGAAATCTAAACATTTTCTTAATTCATATTTTTTTATGAATTCTATGGAATTTGTTAAGGAATAATGGCCTGACAAATTCCGGTTGTCTGCACATTGTGTTTGCAGAAGTTAACGAGTGACAGAACCGAGTAGAATTGCCACTGAGTGAAAAAGAAATGGGGGAGACACAGAATGATTCCAGTTCAGAGAACAAAGCTAAAGGGATGGATGTACGTTTGGGAGTTGAAGGATTGAACTCCAATGGGCATCGAGAAGAGATAGATAAGGAAGGGCATATGATGAAGATCATTGAAAAATTGTAGAAAGATGCTCAAACTCACCGAACAGATAGCAGAAAGATCAGGAAAGCTCAGGATAAACAAGATGAATTCAACTTAAAGTTGATGAAGAGTCTGGAGAGAATAGAAAAGAAGTTGGACCAGGAGAGAGACTCGAGCAAAACAGGGAGTCACCTGACTTTCGAGGGAAGAAAATCAAGGAGTTTTGGTAAACACCATCATCACTCCCAAGGTCTCTCCAAGAGGAGGGTACACAGTAGTTCAAGCCCATATCCTACCAGAAATCATAGGAGATCTGGAGTGGATGAACTAAAAGGCGAAATGAACAAGATTAAGCCTCCAACGTTTTATGGAGAACACAAGAAGGAGGAAGATGTCGAAACATGGTTGCTTGGCATGAGCAAATATTTCCAACTGCAGAATTATTCCTCTCATGTAGAAGGAATAATTGCAATGTATCAACTGAAGGGAAATGCATCCATGTGGTGGGATCAACTTGTGCAGGTACAACACATCAGAGAGAAAGATATCACTTGGAAGGAATTCAAGAGGTATTTCGAGAAAAATGCTTGACTAAAAGATACTTGATAGAAAGATGAAAGAGTTCTTTGAACTCAAACTGGGCAACATGACCATTGATTAATACGAATGAAGGTTTTTGGAATTACTGAAGTATGTTTTGTTCATCAAGGATGAGACTATCAAGATTCAAAGGTATCTAAGTGGATTGCCACCTTCCATTGGTGACAAGATTCAGTATGATGATCCTAAGACTATGGAAGAAACGATAGGGAGGGAGAAATGCCTATATGAGTAGCAAAGAGAGGAGCCTACCTTCTGGAAGGCTTGGGAAGACAAGAAGAAATTCCAGATGGATCAGAGGAATAAGGGAACTAAGCCACCCTTTTTTAGAAACAGTCATCAGGGACAACCATCATTTAGAGAGCCTAGGAAAGCTGAAGTGGGTGGAAAAATGCCAAGACTGCCACCTATGGAATGTTGGGGTTGTAAATGGAACCATAGGTACAAATATTTCCCCCATCGAAATGATAAAGTGAGAGTTATCCACAATGTTCAGCAGCTGAAACAGTGGAGGACATGGGAAGAAGAATGCCAAGGATCTATGCAGCCCTAGAAAACAAGCAAGTTGAATATCAGTCACACATGATTGAAGTAGAAGGTATGATTAATAACCATGCCTTTACTATTTTAATTGATTCAAGGGCTAGCCATAGTTATATAGATCCTAGAGTGGTGTAAAGTTTGCAATTGTCGAGAAGAAAACATGAAAAGTCTTGGTTAGTGCAGTTGGCTACAGGAACCAAGAGGAAAGTCACTGAGTTAGTTAAGTCATGTCCAGTGGACATGAATGGACTAAGCACAAAGGATGAATTGAATGTTTTGCCTTTAGGTTCTTATGACTGTCTAATTGGGATGGACTGGTTGGACCAGCACCATGCCATATTGGACTGTCGTAACAAGGAATTCACTTTTCTGGATGAGGAAGGAAATCGGAAAATAGTCTAAGGAATTCCTAGAGCTGTTGTTGTCTGAGAAATATGAGCAATGCAGTTGAAGAAGTGCTTCAGGAAAGGCTATCAATTATTTGCAGCCCATGTGGAGGAAGAATCTAAGGATGAGGTCTCAAATATTGGAGATCATGTGGTACTAAAGGAGTTTGAATATGTATTTCAGGAGGTACCCAGACTACCCCTGAAGAGAGATATTGACTTCTATATAAACTTGATGCCTCAAGTAGCTCCAGTGTCAAAAGCTCCTTACAGAATGAGTATGCCAGAGCTGAAAGAGTTGTAATTGCAGCTTGAAGAGCTTCTGAAGAAGGGCTATATATGCCCAAGTGTGTCACCTTGGTGTAACATCCCCGACCACCAACAGGTCGGGCAATGCTACCAAACACAACCTTAACTTAGCCTTTAAAGCTCTGATACCATATTGTAATGTCCTGGGCCGTCAACCCACTTGTCGGGCAACGCTACTATGTGGAAACATTCTCATACTTAAATATATAACATGCATTATTTATAAAGAATAAGAATTAAATCAAATTAATACATTTGATATGGATTTACTGTTGTCATACAAACTTAAACAAATTTAACATCAATTCAAACTTGCAACAGAATACATGATAATATTACAAGCATAACATAATATGCATTTTAATTAAGTACAGAATTAAACACATAATGAATCTTATCTTTGAACCTGTAATACACCACCAACTACGTGGAGACCTTCCACAAACCTCCCAACCTTAGACCGCGCTGCTCATCACTCTCAACAGTAGGTCACCCCCGAGCTGGGACTAAGCTCCACCAGGCAAGGTCAATGGAAGGCACACAGTTTATGAGGAGGATTCTCTCCCCAGCGCCACTTATGCCCACTGCTCACAGAATCTCATTCCCCACATGCCTATCCCACCCCAGGAGTATACACCTTCACTGTCACCAAGACAGTCCCCCGGATGCTAAACCTCCCTTGCCTTGGGCTTCAACAATAGACTAGACCGGAATTCTCCGAGCTCTGTGGAAACTACAAGACCCCTTCCAGGAGTTCTCACTTCCTCCATGCACTCTCTCACCTAGAGAGAGCCTCTCATAGGCCTGACAACCTGAGTCTTCAACCACAACCACCCCTCTCACCTGGAGAGAGTGTTGCACACAGACCTGATAGTATGCTTCTTCAGCTTCGTTCCAACACAAGGAGGACAACAAGGCTCAGCAAGGAATGGATGATGGTATCCAATCACACTCAGCCAAGGGACTGTGTGGCCACAACATCCTATAGTTATAACACTCACGGCCTAGACAATTGCTCAGGTTTCACAAAAGACGCAGGTCAACTTCAGAGGTGTGTGGCTATGCAAAGGTCCAGTGCAGACATAAAAAGGTTCTCGGGAAAGATTCCAGTGAACTAAGATGGAGTATGGAAGATTCACAGAATGACTCAGGTGACGGATTTTGGGTCTCAGGTACGTGTGTGAACATTGCAAAGGATGAATACAGAGGCCACATAATTCACAGGAATACACCGGTCGACTTATGGTTCTGGTTTTTTAATGATTATGTGACAGGAAAATTAAGCAAAGGTTGTTCCCAGACTCAAACAGTTCAGACAGTCGACGACATAATGGAGGATGAACCCCCATCATGGCTCAATTCTTGGGTTAAATTTCATGTGCCTAGGCCGACACATGTTGCCCATGAAGTTGCATGCCCTCCATCAAGTACGTGTTCCCTTTTTGCACACATTGGAGCTGCATGTGTTGCCCCTCTTAGGACTTAGGATAAAAATAACCTGTTTTTCACATAGCTTTGGAATAATAATAAATTATTATTCAAGGGCTTAAGTCCTCAGGTTTAGCCCCTCTTCCAACCTTTCATCCCCCTCTCCCTTACCCATTATGTGGAAGCTTAGTCCCCCATCACTCTTTCTTCATCATCGGTCGGCATGCAGCGATGTTTATATATTATTAATGTTTTGCATATAACATTTACAAAAACAAGCTCCTGGCCTTTAACACTTAGGCTCTACGGCCTAATAAACACATAATCCTACCATCTTATCAATACTCGTCTCACCAACCTACAAAACATGATTTACAATTCATAAACATGATTACAATAAGGCTCGTCCTTGGGGATATTACAATCCCCTCCCCTTATTTTTGCACTGTCCTCAGTGTAAATTTCACATAGCATCAACAGGATTTTCAAAATCTTCAAAAATATGCGGGTATTCTGCCTGCATAGCATCCTCATGCTCCCATGTCGCATCCTCAGGACCGTACCAGGTCCACTAGAACTTTACAAGCCCTATGGCTCTATTCCGGAGTTGTTTTCTTTTTCGGTCCAATATGCGCACAAGATGCATTTGCAGGACACCTTCTTGCTCCACCTGAATCACATTCCAATCAATTACATGATTAACATCATGTATATATTTCTTAAGAAATGAAACATGAAATATATTATGTACAATCATGGATGTAGGTAATGCAAGCATATATGCAACTAGCCCAATATTTTCTAGTATTTCAAATGGCTCACAAAATCTGGCTGCCAACTTGGCACAGTTTCCCAGCTTTAGGTAACTTCTATTGGTTTTTACTTTCAGGAAAACATGGTCACCCACTTTAAACTCTCAGTGGGTTCTGTTTTTATCAGCATAACTTTTTTGCCTGCCTTGGGAAACTTTCAAATTATGCTTAATTTTTAGCATCTGTTCTTGCATTTCCTTGAGCAAGTTTGGCGCAACTACTGCCCTATTAGCTGGATTATCCCAGATCACTGGAGTATTGCACTTTCTGCCATAAAGTGCTTCAAATGGGCTCATCTTCACAATGCTTGATACCCATTGTTGTAGGCGAATTTTACCGAGTGTAGGTAGTCTTCCCATTTAGATGGTTTTCCCATCACATACATCCTTAGTATGTCTTCTATTACTCGATTCAAACTCTCTGTCTACCCATCAGACTCAGGATGATAGGTTGTACTAAAGTTCATATTTGTTCCGAACCCCTTGAATAACCCTTTCAAGAAATTTTAGGTAAATTACGGGTCTCTATCAGACACAATCGTCTTGGGAATTCCATGCAATCACGCCACTTCCTTCATGAAAATATCAGCAACATCTGTTGCCTTGTGATTAGTCTTTAGTGGAATAAAATGGGCATCTTTCGTAATCTTGTCCACCACCACCATGATTGAATCATGTTGCTTGTCGGTTCTGGGCAATCGTGTGATGAAATCCATTGTCACCGCCTCCCACTTCCACTTAGGAATGGGTAAAGGTTGCAACAATCATGTTGGGTGTCTGCGCTCAGCTTTAACCTTTTGTCACTCCATACATCTGGCGATGTAGTCAACAATCTATTTCTTCATGCCTGACCAAAAGTAATGGCTCTTGACTACTGCCAGAGTTTTCTGATATCCAGGGTGCCCTGCATAAGGCACATTATGCATTTCATGCAAAATCGCAAGTTTCAAATACTGGACATTAGGTACATAAATTATGTTCTTGTACAGAAGTATTCCATAAGTTTCCAATTTATAAATCTCCACTTTATGTGGCATCTTACCCTATTGTAGCTTTGCTACCAAATCCCTGTACTACAAATCTGTATTTGCAGCCTTCAAAATTCTGTTTTTAATATCAGTTCAGTACATGCTAATGGTTGTAGCATGTAATTCATGCACTCTCCTACTGAGTGCATCAACCACTTTATTTTCCTTCCCTTTGATATGCTTGATATCAAAATCGTACTCATAGAGAAACTACAACCACCTATTATGTCTAGCATTCAAGGTTGGCTAATCAAAAAATTAATTCAAACTGTTATGGTCTGTTCTTAGTTCGAACCTCCTTCCCATGAGGTAATGTCTCCATTTATTTAGAGTGTGTACTATGGCTGCCAACTCCAAATCATGAGTTGCATAGTTCCCTTCGTGCTCTTTCAACTTTTTGGATTCATAACAGATTATGAATCCATTTTGATTGATGACTCCTCCCAGTCCTTCTTTGCATGCATCTGTGCACACCAGAAAATCTTCATTTGGATCTGCGATCCTCACGATTGGAGCACTGGTTAACAGTAGCTTCATTTGTTGGAAGTTTATATCACAATCTTTTGTCCACTGAAACATCTTCTCCTTCCTTTGCAAGGAAGTGATAGGGTGAGCTATCCTCGAGAACCTTGCGATAAACCTTCTGTAATAACCAAGTAGACCCATAAAGGATCTGACTTCTATCACGTTCTTTGGCACTGGACATTCTCTGATTCCCTCAATATTCTCAGGATCTACAACTATCCCTTCCTTCGAAATAATATGCCCCAAGTAATGGATCTTCTCCTGATAAAACGAGCACTTGCTCAACTTGGCATACAGTTTGTGCTCTCGTAGGACCTGCAACACCATCCTCAGATGTTGTTCATGCTCTTCCTCTGACTTGGAATACACCAGAATTTCATCCAAAAATACTATGACAAACTTGTCCAGATATTCTCTCAATACACCATTCATTAGGCACATGAAAACAACAGGTGAATTTAATAGTCCAAACGGCACCATTGTGAACTCATAATGACCATACCTTGTTCTAAAGGCGGTCTTGCTGATGTATTCATCCTTTATCCTTACCTGGTAATACCCCAACCTGAGGTCTATCTTCGAAAATATCTTAGCATCCTTCAACTGATCAAAGCGATCATCGATCCTCGACAAAGGATATTTGTTCTTTACAGTTACTTTGTTCAACTGTCTAAAATCAATGCACAAACTCAGTGTCACATCCTTCTTCTTCATGAACAGGACCAGGGCACCCCAAGGTGACACACTTGGGCGCATATACCTCTTCTTCAAAAGCTATTCAAGCTGCAATTCCAACTCTTTTAGCACTGGCGTACTCATTCTATAAGGAGCTTTTGACACTGGAGTTGCTTCAAGCATCAAGTTTACAGAGAAGTCAATATCTCTCTTCAGGGGTAGTCCAAGTACCTCCTGAAATACATCTTAAAACTCCTTTAGTACCACATGATCTCCAATATTTGAGACCTCATCCTTAGATGCTTCCTCCACATGGGCTGAAAATAATTGATAGTCTTTCCTTAAGCACTTCTTCAGCTGCATTGCTGAGATTTTTCGGACAACAACAACTCTAGGAATTCCTTAGACTGTTTTTTGATTTCCTTCCTCATCCAAGAAAGTGAATTCCTTGTTACGACAGTCCAAGATTTCATGGTGTTGGTCCAACCATTCCATCCCAATTAGAAAGTCATAAGAACCTAAAGGTAGAACATTCAATTCAGGATTTGTGCTCAGTCCATTCATGTCCACTGGATAGGACTTAACTAACTCAGTGACTTTCCTCTTGGTTCTTGTAGCCAGTTGCACTAACCAAGACTTTTCATGTTTGCTTCTCGACAATTGAAAATTTTCCACCACTCTAGGATCTATATAACTATGGCTATCCCCTGAACCAATTAAAATAGTAAATACATGGTTGTTAATCATACCTTCTACTTCAATCATGTGCGACTGATATTCAACTTGCTTGTTTTCTAGGGCTGCATAGATCCTTGGCATTCTACAGCCCATGTCCTCCACTATTTCAACTTGGTGAACATTGTGGATAGCTCTCACTTTATCATTTCGGTGGGGGCAATCTCTGTACATTTGGTTCCCTTTACAACCCCAACATTCCATAGGTGGAAGTCTTGGCATTTCTCCACCCACTTCAGCCTTCCTAGGCTCTCTAAAAGATGGTTGTCCCCGAGGACTGTTTCTGAAAAAGGGTGTCTTAGTTCCCTTCTTCCTCTGATCCATCTGGAATTTCTTCTTGTCTTCCCAAGCCTTCCAGAAGGTAGGCTTCTCTCTTTGCTTCTCATATAATCATTTCACCCTCCTTATCATTTCTTCCATACTCTTAGGATCATCATATTGAATATTGTCACCAATGGAAGGTGGCAATCCACTTAGATACCTTTGAATATTGACAGTCTCATCCTTGATGAACGGAACATACTTCAATAATTCCAAAAACCTTCATTTGTATTCATTAATGGTCATGCTGCCCAGTTTGAGTTCAAAGAACTCTTTCATCTTTCTGTCATGGTATCTTTTAGTCAAGTATTTCTTCTCGAAATACCTCTTGAATTCCTTCCAAGTGATATCTTTCTCTCTGATGTGTTGTACCTACACAAGATGATCCCACCACATGGATGTCTTTCCCTTCAGTTGATACATTGTAATTCTTCCTTCTGCATCAGAGGAATAATTCTGCAGTTGGAAATATTTCCTCATTGCAAGAAACCATGTTTTGACATCTTCCTTCATCTTGTGTTCTCCATCAAACGTTAGAGGCTTAATCTTGTTCATTTCACCTTTTAGTTCATCCACACCAGATCTCTTGTGCCTTCTAGTAGGAGATGGGCTTGAACTACTATGTGCCCTCCTCTTGGAGCAACCTTGGGAGTGATGATGGTGTTTACCAACACTACTTGATCTTCTTCCCTCTGAAGTCGGGTGACTCCCTATTTGGCTCGAGTCTCTCTCCTAGTCCAACTTCTTTTCTATTCTCTCTAGACTCTTCATCAACTTTAAGTTGAATTCACCTTCTTTATCCTAAGATTTCCTGAGCTTTCTACTATCTTTTCGGTGAGTTTGGGCATCTTTCTGCAATTTTTCAATGATCTTCATCATATGCTCTTCCTTATCTATCTCTTCTCCATGCCCATTGGAGTTTGATCCTTCAAATCCCAAACGGACATCCATCCCTTTAGCTTGGTTCTCTGAACTGTAAGCATTATGTGTCTCTTCCATTTCTTTTGCACTCAGTGGAAATTCTACTCGGTTCTGGCACTCGTCAACTTCTGCAAACACAATGTGCAGACAACCGGAATTTGTCAAGCCATTATTCCTTAACAAATCCCACAGAATTCATAAACAAATATGAATTAAGAAAACGTTCAGATTTCATGAATTTTTCGAGCTCTGCTCAGCTCTGTAACAATCCTTTGGGCTCTATCCCCTTCTCTCTTAATCCCCAACCCACGTGATCGTGGGTCGTGACCACTCACTTAGCAAAAAGGGCACTTCACGACTTCGCGTTTCAGGAGGTTTCAAAGAACTTCACAACAACTTCCCGAATTTTGAACTAACGAACTCGCAACATAGGGCGGATCAACCGTCCATATCTTACCCAACATCCAACGGCTGACACTCACTGTGGAACCTCAGGTGTTTGAGTTCTGGTACTTCGGGACTTCGGAAGATTTCACATCCGCACACCCTGAACACTTCCATGTCACCTTAGGTGACGTTATTACCTTACATCACTTAACATTTTCCCAATTGCGGGGGCATACAATGGTGGTTTTGGAGTAACCCTCCTTTCATCCCACAATTCTCCTAACACTGACACGTAACCCTTCAGTGAAACCACGGTTTGGATTGCGGGACTGCCTTGGATAATTATCTTCCATGCGACTTGGGTCCCCGCAATGCCTTCTGGCCGTTGATCTTGATGTATCGTGATCAATGCCACTATGGGTCCTCCGACCCTTAACTACGTTACGTTAAATCGGGCCCCACTAACCCTGCTCATACAGGATGCCACATGGCAGAATACTAGTGACGTCATTCGGCCCCACCACGTCTACTCTTTCCCTTCGAAACTTCTGACTTCGCGAGTTTGTGCAACCACACATCCTACTTCTCTTGACAACCGAACTCCCGAAATTACAATCTGCTCTTCTGCTTGATCCAACGGTCAAGATATTTTCTCCAGATCTACGGTGTAGATCTCCCTCGGGACTTCGGGGTTTCGGGTTTTGGGCGTTTATGCCTCCACGCACCCATCTTCTCCCGATTTCCGAACTCCGAAGGCTTCCAGGATAACCCTCCTGTACCTTATCCAGATCTGACGATTGTACTGAATTTCCCTTTCGTACAAATAGATCTTATGACTCCAACAACTGAAGTGTTGAGCGCTCTCTCTTTGTGTTCAAATACCATGCTGACTGCGGTTTTATTCTACCGCTACTCCTCCTGAGCTTCGTAACATGACTAATGTAACCCCTTGGCACTCAGAAATAATATAAGGTTTGAAATTGGTTCCATCCGAACACCTCCACTCGAAACCTT